>SRMA01000850.1:0-21428 GCA_007224835.1 Danionella cerebrum
CGTCACGCCAGACTGTTAAACGTTTGTTTAGATTTGATGTGTCCATGTTTGACTCGCCTAAGAAATGCTTTTGTCTTTTATTTGAAGCTCGTGGTTAACTCGACGCTTAACAACATCAAAAGATTCATGGTGTGTATTTGTGTTTTTTTTCTTTTCAGAGGTTCGCCACCTGAGGGCGCACACGCTCCAAAAACCGCAGAGAGAGAAAGAGAAGGAGAGAGAGAGAGAGGGCCAGGTTTGAGTAACGTTTTTTTGTTCAATTTCTCTCTGATCTCTTGGTCACTTTTGATAAGTTACTGCTTGTGGGAGATTTTAATATTCATGTAGATGAACCAGGTGATGCCCATGGACTGTCATTTATAGACCTAGTAAATTCATTTGGGGTTCAACAAAACATTTCCAGACCACCTCATAGTCTTGTTAGGGAAATATACACCACTTATTAATTAATTTTTTCCTCTTTTTCGAGTTTCAACTTGTTGGTTTACTGTAAAGCTGCTTTGAGACACTGTCCGTTCTGAAAAGCGCTATATAAATAATCAAACTTGAACTTGTGTGCTATTGCGGCTGTGTTTAATTGAAAAAAAAGGGATAGAGACAAGAAAATTCGAGACTTGTCTTTTTTCTCTCTAAAGATGAGTTGCAGCTATAACTACAGTGACAAAATTTAGCTTTGAGAGCAAAACTGACATTCCAAATGTGTCCGTGACTGCGGCCCTTTGGGTCTGTGCTAAGGTTGTTCTTTACAGTCGACGCATTTCACAAGAGCTAGCACTGTGGCTTTTCATCAAAAGGTCACTAGTTCGAGGCTAGCGGGCGGCTCCTGCTGGTTACAGATGCTAATGAGCCAAGTACGGGTTTCTTTTCAGAAAGCAGCAGAAACGAAGGCTGTGACAGTGATTTCTCTCTCTCTCTCTCTCTCTCTCTCTCCCTAGTAGAAATGCTTTACAGAGTCAGTAAAAGCACAGGGTTCTCTCCACGCCGCGACTGCGATGACGTGTCTGTGTGAATTCGTGAAGGCCAATAAATTTCGTTGGTGTTCTGCCTTTGACATGCACTGTCTTTTAAACAGAGTCTGCTTTTACTTGTTCCCTTAGATTCTCCTGGTGAAATTCCCACGGAGGCGTTGTCCGTTTTGACGAGTTGATTTCTTCTGCTCGTCGCAGTCAGCAGGACAATGCCAGAAACTCACAGCCAACGTCAGCGAGAGATGTGCGTGTGTTTATGAGAGCCGACCGCACTCCAAAAGCCACCCTCAAGACTCACTCAGAGAACAACATACGGGTAAAGTGCACGCGATGCCAGGCTGCCCAAGAACGGAAAGAGAGCCGATTTGGTGTCCAGCACACGTTTTGTTCGATGCGTTTGTAAAATGTACAAATTGTTTATGGTAAAATGTTAAAAATGTAAAAAAAATAAAGAAACCAAAACAATCTTAGCTCACTTTTTGTTCGTGTTTCATCTATGATTCGTACATTGGATATTGTGATTTTCTCGGGACCGTCGTAGAAGTGATCATTTTGAAGTGTTTTGAACATTTCTTATATTTTTTTCAATTTAACAAGAAATCAGTGGCACTAAGAGGAAAACTAAAGTGTTGCCCATAAATGTTTACCCGTTTACTACCTCGTTCGTTCATTGTCTGTATTCGTTGTGAAAATTAATGAACGCGATCTGTGTCTTTGCAGAGAAGAGTATCCTTCAATCGTAATCCGCTCATACGAGGTGTCCAAGCGGTGGCCCTTTGCATCAATCGGTACCCAGGAAGCAGCTCTCGCGTTTCCCAAATCCATCTTCACTTTTCAGAGTCAAAGGCTTATGGTGCCGGTGCACGTTTCCAGCGCCGTTTGGGAAGATTGCGGGGTACGCCCTAGAAGTGAGCAAATTCAATGATCTCGGCGCATGTTTTTGCTCCAGTGGAGTAAACCGGAGAAAACCCGCTCACGAGAATGAGCAAGTTCCTTTTGGAAGAGCCCCGGCTGGCCTCGAACCAGCAACCTTCTCACTAAAAGAGGAACAGCGATACCCGGCGTGCCACTCGCAACAAATCATCTGCAATGAATTCACGCGAAAAAAATGAGATGGGGAAAAAAAACAAAAAAAAAACAACGGACAAGCCTCTGTCACCCAAAAGCCCGTCGCTGACACAGCTACACCGGCGTGATGCTGATGACGAGTCCCACCCCGACTCATCATGGTCAAAATGTAAAGTGCCCTCGCATTGGTTACGTACTCAATGGCAATGAGCACCTAACAAATGTTCTAAGGCATGCGTGGTAATGAATATCGAAACACATGCGCGATGACGTACTCAATAGTATTGAGGACGTAATCAATGTTCATACGCGCATGCGCGGTGATGGATTTTGAAACTCCCATACCCTGTGATTAGGTTTTAAAGTCTATGGTTAAAACCATAGATAATTTATAATTAGACAAGTGTTCTTTGAAAAGACATAACAATTATACTGACACGAAATACTGTTTTTACTCTGATGATCCCGATTCGTTTGATCACTCGTTTTGGAAGTGCATAAATACAGCAGTTTGTGAAATTCGATTTTAAGTAATTGTATTGTTGATATTCATATTATTATTTGCTATTATTGTTGTTCTAATGCTGTTTATTTCTTTATTTTAAATACATTTTTATTTTATACATTTATTTTATTTAACAATATGAAGCCGTGCGAAAGAAAAAAAAAAGTGCGCATCCTCTTCCCCGCACCGCAAATCCACACAGACTTCAGACACATCAGTGAGCTGCCGCCCCGCTCACAGCCAATTGTGACGTCGTGCGCTCATTATAAATGGCCTATTATGCAGTGCATTTAAGTTGACGGTGACCGGAAATATTCAGGGTCTCCCCCAACACTCTGTTCGCGAGCAGCGTGTGATTCTCGGTGGGCTTAAGCTCTCAGGTCATTTGGTGCCTCGTCTCGACGGAGTAGATTCAAGGTTTGCTCAAACAGGGACCTATGCAAATGACGTTCAACTCGATTGGGTGCGTCGTCACGCTCGTCATTCTCGTCACGCCTGACTGATAAACGTTTGTTTAGACTTGATGTGTCTGGTTTTACTTGCTTAAGAAATGCTTTTGTCTTTTATTTGAAGCTCGTGGTTAACTGGACGCTTAGCCACTTCAACAGATTCGTGCTATGTATTTGTGTTTTTTCTTTTCAGAGGTTCGCCACCTGAGGGCGCACACGCTCCAAAAACCGCAGAGAGAGAAAGAGAGAGAGAGAGAGAGAAAGAGAGGGCCAGGTTTGAGTAACGTTTTTTTGTTCAATTTCTCTCTGATCTCTTGGTCACTTTTGATATAGTACTGCTTGTGGGAGATTTTAATATTCATGTAGATGAACCAGGTGATGCCCTTGGACTGTCATTTATAGACCTAGTAAATTCATTTGGGGTTCAACAAACCATTCCCAGACCACCTCATAGTCTTATTAGGGAAATATACACCACTTATTAATTAATTTTCTCCTCTTTTTCGAGTTTCAACTTGTTGGTTTACTGTAAAGCTGCTTTGAGACACTGTCCGTTGTGAAAAGCGCTATATAAATAATGAAACTTGAACTTGTGTGCTATTGCGGCTGTGTTTAATTGAAAAAAAAAAAGGGATAGAGACAAGAAAATTCGAGACTTGTCTTTTTTCTCTCTAAAGATGGGTTGCAGCTATAACTACAGTGACAAAATTTAGCTTTGAGAGCAAAACTGACATTCCAAATGTGTCCGTGACTGCGGCCCTTTGGGCCTGTGCTAAGGCTGTTCTTTACAGTCGACGCATTTCACAAGAGCTAGCAATGTGGCGTTTCATCAAAAGATCACTAGTTCGAGGCTATCGGGCGGCTCCTGCTGGTTACAGATGCTAATGAGCCAAGTACGGGTTTCTTTTTCAGAAAGCAGCAGAAACGAAGGCTGTGAGAGTGATTTCTCTCTCTCTCTCTCTCTCTCTCTCTCTCCCTAGTAGAAATGCTTTACAGAGTGAGTAAAAGCACAGGGTTCTCTCCACGCCGCGACTGCGATGACGTGTCTGTGTGAATTCGTGAAGGCCAATACATGGCGTTGGTGTTCTGCCTTTGACATGCACTGTCTTTTAAACAGAGTCTGCTTTTACTTGTTCCCGTAGATTCTCCTGGTGAAATTCCCGCGGTGGCGTTGTCCGTTTTGACGAGTTGATTTCTTCTGCTCGTCGCAGTCACCAGGACAATGCCAGAAACACACAGCCAACGTCAGCGAGAGATGTGCGTGTGTTTATGAGAGCCGACCGCACTCCGAAAACCACACTCAAGACTCACTCAGAGAACAACATACGGGTAAAGTGCACGCGATGCCAGGCTGCCCAATAACGGAAAGAGAGCAGATTTGGTGTCCAGCACACGTTTTGTTCGATGCGTTTGTAAAATGTACAAATTGTTTATGGTAAAATGTTGAAAATGTAAAAAAATAAAGAAACCAAAACAATCTTAGCTCACTTTTTGTACGTGTTTCATCTATGATTCGTACATTGGATATTGTGATTTTCTCGGGACCGTCGTAGAAGTGACAATTTTGAAGTGTTTTGAACATTTCTTATATTTTTTTCAATTTAACAAGAAATCAGTCGCACTAAGAGGAAAACTAAAGTGTTGCCATAAATGTTTACCCGTTTACTACCTCGTTCGTTCATTGTCTGCATTCGTTGTGAAAATTAATGAACGCGATCTGTGTCTTTGCAGAGAGGAGTATCCTTCAATCGTAATCCGCTCATACGAGGTGTCAAAGCGGTGGCCCTTTGCATCAATCGGTACCCAGGAAGCAGCTCTCGCGTTTCCCAAATCCCTCTTCCTTTTCAGAGTCAAAGGCTTATGGTGCCGGTGCGCGTTTCCAGCGCCGTTTGGGGAGATTGCGCGGTACGCACTAGAATTGAGCCACTTCAATGATCTCGACGCATGTTTTTGCTCCAGTGGAGTAAACCGGAGAAAACCCGCTCACGAGAATGAGCAAGTTCCTTTTGGAAGAGCCCCGGCTGGCCTCGAACCGGCAACCTTCTCACTAAAAGAGGAACAGCGATACCCGGCGTGCCACTCGCAACAAATCATCTGCAATGTATTCACGCGAGAAAAATGAGATGGAGAAAAAAAGCAAAAAAAAAACAACGGACAAGCCTCTGTCACCCAAAAGCCCGTCGCTGACACAGCTACACCGGCGTGATGCTGATGACGAGTCCCACCCCGACTCATCATGGTCAAAATGTAAAATGCCCTCGCATTGGTTACGTACTCAATGGCATTGAGCACCTAACAAATGTTCTAAGGCATGCGCGGTAATGAATACCGAAACACACATGCGCGATGACGTACTCAATAGTATTGAGGACGTAATCAATGTTCATACGCGCATGCGCGGTGATGGATTTTGAAACTCCCATACCCTGTGATTAGGTTTTAAAGTCTCTGGTTAAAACCATAGATATTTTATAATCAGACAAGTGTTCTTTGAAAAGACATAACAATTATACTGACACGAAATACTGTTTTTACTCTGATGGTCCCGATTCGTTTGATCACTCGTTTTGGAAGTGCATAAATACAGCAGTTTGTGAAATTCGATTTTAAGTAATTGTATTGTTGATATTCATATTATTATTGTTGTTCTAATGCTGTTTATTTCTTTATTTTAAATACATTTTATTTTATACATTTATTTTATTTAACAATATGAAGCCGTGCGAAAAAAAAAAAAAAAGTGCGCATCCTCTTCCCCGCACCGCAAATCCACACAGACTTCAGACACATCAGTGAGCTGCCGCCCCGCTCACAGCCACTTGTGACGTCGTGCGCTTATTATAAATGGCCTATTATGCAGTGCATTTAAGTTGACGGTGACCGGAAATATTCAGGGTCTCCCCCAACACTCTGTTCGCGAGCAGCGTGTGATTCTCGGTGGGCTTAAGCTCTCAGGTCATTTGGTTCCTCGTCTCGACGGAGTAGATTCAAGGTTTGCTCAAACGGGGACCTATGCAAATGACGTTCAACTCGATTGGTTGCGTCGTCACGCTCGTCATTCTCGTCACGCCTGACTGATAAACGTTTGTTTAGACTTGATGTGTCTGGTTTTACTTGCCTAAGAAATGCTTTTGTCTTTTATTTGAAGCTCGTGGTTAACTGGACGCTTAACCACTTCAACAGATTCGTGCTATGTATTTGTGTGTTTTCTTTTCAGAGGTTCGCCACCTGAGGGCGCACACGCTCCAAAAACCGCAGAGAGAGAAAAGAAAGAGAGAGAGAGAGAGAGAGAGAGAGAGAGAGGGCCAGGTTTGAGTAACGTTTTGTTGTTCAATTTCTCTCTGATCTCTTGGTCACTTTTGATAAATTACTGCTTGTGGGAGATTTTAATATTCATGTAGATGAACCAGGTGATGCCCTTGGACTGTCATTTATAGACCTAGTAAATTCATTTGGGGTTCAACAAGACATTTCCAGACCACCTCATAGTCTTATTAGGGAAATATACACCACTTATTAATTAATTTTTTCCTCTTTTTCGAGTTACAACTTGTTGGTTTACTGTAAAGCTGCTTTGAGACACTGTCCGTTGTGAAAAGCGCTATATAAATAATCAAACTTGAACTTGTGTGCTATTGCAGCTGTGTTTAATTGAAAAAAAAAGGGATAGAGACAAGAAAATTCGAGACTTGTCTTTTTTTCTCTCTAAAGATGTGTTGCAGCTATAACTACAGTGACAAAATTTAGCTTTGAGAGCAAAACTGACATTCCAAATGTGTCAGTGACTGCGGCCCTTTGGGCCTGTGCTAAGGCTGTTCTTTACAGTCGACGCATTTCACAAGAACTAGCACTGTGGCTTTTCATCAAAAGGTCACTAGTTCGAGGCTAGCGGGCGGCTCCTGCTGGTTACAGATGCTAATGAGCCAAGTACGGGTTTCTTTTCAGAAAGCAGCAGAAACGAAGGCTGTGACAGTGATTTCTCTCTCTCTCTCTCTCTCTCTCTCTCTCTCTCTCCCTAGTAGAAATGCTTTACAGAGTCAGTAAAAACACAGGGTTCTCTCCACGCCGCGACTGCGATGACGTGTCTGTGTGAATTCGTGAAGGCCAATAAATTGCGTTGGTGTTCTGCCTTTGACATGCGCTGTCTTTTAAACAGAGTCTGCTTTTACTTGTTCCTTAGATTCTCCTGGTGAAATTCCCGCGGTGGCGTTGTCCGTTTTGACGAGTTGATTTCTTCTGCTCGTCGCAGTCAGCTGGACAATGCCAGAAACACACAGCCAACGTCAGCGAGAGATGTGCGTGTGTTTATGAGAGCCGACAGCACTCCGAAAGCCACACTCAAGACTCACTCAGAGAACAACATACGGGTAAAGTGCACGCGATGCCAGGCTGCCCAATAACGGAAAGAGCGCAGATTTGGTGTCCAGCACACGTTTTGTTCGATGCGTTTGTAAAATGTACAAATTGTTTATGGTAAAATGTTAAAAATGTAAAAAAATAAGGAAACCAAAACAATCTTAGCTCACTTTTTGTACGTGTTTCATCTATGATTCGTACATTGGATATTGTGATTTTCTAGGGACCGTCGTAGAAGTGATCATTTTGAAGTGTTTTGAACATTTCTTATATTTTTTTCAATTTAACAAGAAATCAGTCACACTAAGAGGAAAACTAAAGTGTTGCCCATAAATGTTTACCCGTTTACTACCTCGTTCGTTCATTGTCTGTATTCGTTGTGAAAATTAATGAACGCGATCTGTGTCTTTGCAGAGAAGAGTATCCTTCAATCGTAATCCGCTCATGCGAGGTGTCAAAGCGGTGGCCCTTTGCATCAATCGGTACCCAGGAAGCAGCTCTCGCGTTTCCCAAATCCATCTTCCCTCTTCAGAGTCAAAGGCTTATGGTGCCGGTGCACGTTTCCAGCGCCGTTTGGGAAGATTGCGGGGTACGCCCTAAATTGAGCAAATTCAATGATCTCGACGCATGTTTTTGCTCCAGTGGAGTAAACCGGAGAAAACCCGCTCACGAGAATGAGCAAGTTCCTTTTGGAAGAGCCCCGGCTGGCCTCGAACCAGCAACCTTCTCACTAAAGGAGGGACAGCGATACCCGGCGTGCCACTCGCAACAAATCATCTGCAATGTATTCACGCGAGAAAAATGAGATGGAGAAAAAAAACAAAAAAACAACGGACAAGCCTCTGTCACCCAAAAGCCCGTCGCTGACACAGCTACACCGGCGTGATGCTGATGACGAGTCCCACCCCGACTCATCATGGTCAAAATGTAAAGTGCCCTCGCGTTGGTTACGTACTCAATGGCATTGAGCACCTAACAAATGTTCTAAGGCATGCGCGGTAATGAATATCGAAACACACATGCGCGATGACGTACTCAATAGTATTGAGGGCGTAATCAATGTTCATACGCGCATGCGCGGTGATGGATTTTGAAACTCCCATACCCTGTGATTAGGTTTTAAAGTCTATGTTTAAAACCATAGATATTTTATAATTAGACAAGTGTTCTTTGAAAAGACATAACAATTATACTGACCCGACATACTGTTTTTACTCTGATGATCCCGATTCGTTTGATCACTCGTTTTGGAAGTGCATGAATACAGCAGTTTGTGAAATTCGATTTTAAGTAATTGTATTGTTGATATTCATATTATTATTTGCTATTGTTGTTGTTCTAATGCTGTTTATTTCTTTATTTTAAATACATTTTTATTTTATACATTTGTTTTATTTAACAATATGAAGCCGTGCGAAAGAAAAAAAAAAAGTGCGCATCCTCTTCCCCTCACCGCAAATCCACACAGACTTCAGACACATCAGTGAGCTGCCGCCCCGCTCACAGCCAATTGTGACGTCGTGCGCTCATTATAAATGGCCTATTATGCAGTGCATTTAAGTTGGCGGTGACCGGAAATATTCAGGGTCTCCCCCAACACTCTGTTCGCGAGCAGCGTGTGATTCTCGGTGGGCTTAAGCTCTCAGGTCATTGGGTTCCTCGTCTCGACGGAGTAGATTCAAGGTTTGCTCAAACAGGGACCTATGCAAATGGCGTTCCACTCTATTGGTTGCGTCGTCACGCTCGTCATTCTCGTCACGCCTGACTGATAAACGTTTGTTTAGGCTTGATGTGTCTGGTTTTACTTGCCTAAGAAATGCTTTTGTCTTTTATTTGAAGCTCGTGGTTAACTCGACGCTTAAGAACATCAAAAGATTCATGGTGTGTATTTGTGTTTTTTTTTCTTTTCAGAGGTTCGCCACCTGAGGGCGCACACGCTCCAAAAACCGCAGAGAGAGAGAGAGAGAGGGCCAGGTTTGAGTAACGTTTTTTTGTTCAATTTCTCTCTGATCTCTTGGTCACTTTTGATAAATTACTGCTCGTGGGAGATTTTAATATTCATGTAGATGAACCAGGTGATGCCCTTGGACTGTCATTTATAGACCTAGTGAATTCATTTGGGGTTCAACAAAACATTTCCAGACCACCTCATAGTCTTATTAGGGAAATAAACACCACTTATTAATTAATTTCTTCCTCTTTTTCGAGTTTCAACTTGTTGGTTGACTGTAAAGCTGCTTTGAGACACTGTCCGTTGTGAAAAGCGCTATATAAATAATCAAACTTGAACTTGTGTGCTATAGCGGCTGTGTTTAATTGAAAAAAAAAAGGGATAGAGACAAGAAAATTCGAGACTTGTCTTTTTTCTCTCTAAAGATGGGTTGCAGCTATAACTACAGTGACAAAATTTAGCTTTGAGAGCAAAACTGACATTCCAAATGTGTCCGTGACTGCGGCCCTTTGGGCCTGTGCTAAGGCTGTTCTTTACAGTCGACGCATTTCACAAGAGCTAGCACTGTGGCTTTTCATCAAAAGGTCACTAGTTCGAGGCTAGCGGGCGGCTCCTGCTGGTTACAGATGCTAATGAGCCAAGTGCGGGTTTCTTTTTCAGAAAGCAGCAGAAACGAAGGCTGTGACAGTGATTTCTCTCTCTCTCTCTCTCTCTCTCTCTCTCTCCCTAGTAGAAATGCTTTACAGAGTCAGTAAAGCACAGGGTTCTCTCCACGCCGCGACTGCGATGACGTGTCTGTGTGAATTCGTGAAGGCCAATAAATTGCGTTGGTGTTCTGCCTTTGACATGCACTGTCTTTTAAACAAAGTCTGCTTTTACTTGTTCCCTTAGATTCTCCTGGTGAAATTCCCGCGGTGGCGTTGTCCGTTTTGACGAGTTGATTTCTTCTGCTCGTCGCAGTCAACAGGACAATGCCAGAAACACACAGCCAACGTCAGCGAGAGATGTGCGTGTGTTTATGAGAGCCGACCGCACTCCGAAAGCCACACTCAAGACTCACTCAGAGAACAACATGCGGGTAAAGTGCACGCGATGCCAGGCTGCCCAATAACGGAAAGAGAGCAGATTTGGTGTCCCGCACACGTTTTGTTCGATGCGTTTGTAAAATGTACAAATTGTTTATGGTAAAATGTAAAAAATAAAGAAACCAAAACAATCTTAGCTCACTTTTTGTACGTGTTTCATCTATGATACGTGCATTGGATATTGTGATTTTCTCGGGACCGTCGTAGAAGTGATCATTTTGAAGTGTTTTGAACATTTCTTATATTTTTTTCAATTTAACAAGAAATCAGTCGCACTAAGAGAAAAACTAAAGTGTTGCCTATAAATGTTTACCCGTTTACTACCTGGTTCGTTCATTGTCTGTATTCGTTGTGAAAATTAATGAACGCGATCTGTGTCTTTGCAGAGAAGAGTATCCTTCAATCGTAATCCGCTCATACGGGGTGTCAAAGCGGTGGCCCTTTGCATCAATCGGTACCCAGGAAGCAGCTCTCGCGTTTCCCAAATCCATCTTCCCTTTTCAGAGTCAAAGGCTTATGGTGCGGTGCACGTTTCCAGCGCCGTTTGGGAAGATTGCGGGGTACGCCCTAGAATTGAGCAAATTCAATGATCTCGACGCATGTTTTTGCTCCAGTGGAGTAAACCGGAGAAAACCCGCTCACGAGAATGAGCAAGTTCCTTTTGGAAGAGCCCCGGCTGGCCTCGAACCAGCAACCTTCTCACTAAAGAGGAACAGCGATACCCGGCGTGCCACTCGCAACAAATCATCTGCAATGTATTCACGAGAGAAAAATGAGATGGAGAAAAAAAACAAAAAAAAACAACGGACAAGCCTCTGTCACCCAAAAGCCCGTCGCTGACACAGCTACACCGGCGTGATGCTGATGACGAGTCCCACCCCGACTCATCATGGTCAAAATGTAAAGTGCCCTCGCATTGGTTACGTACTCAATGGCATTGAGCACCTAACAAATGTTCTAAGGCATGCGCGGTAATGAATATCGAAACACACATGCGCGATGACGTACTCAATAGTATTGAGGACGTAATCAATGTTCATACGCGCATGCGCGGTGATGGATTTTGAAACTCCCATACCCTGTGATTAGGTTTTAAAGTCTATGGTTAAAACCATAGATATTTTATAATCAGACAAGTGTTCTTTGAAAAGACATAACAATTATACTGACACGAAATACTGTTTTTACTCTGATGATCCCGATTCGTTTGATCACTCGTTTTGGAAGTGCATAAATACAGCAGTTTGTGAAATTCGATTTTAAGTAATTGTATTGTTGATATTCATATTATTATTTGCTATTGTTGTTGTTCTAATGCTGTTTATTTCTTTATTTAAAATACATTTTTATTTTATACATTTATTTTATTTAACAATATGAAGCCGTGAGAAAAAAAAAAAAAAAGTGCGCATCCTCTTCCCCGCACCGCAAATCCACACAGACTTCAGACACATCAGTGAGCTGCCGCCCCGCTCACAGCCAATTGTGACGTCGTGCGCTCATTATAAATGGCCTATTATGCAGTGCATTTAAGTTGACGGTGACCGGAAATATTCAGGGTCTCCCCCAACACTCTGTTCGCGAGCAGCGTGTGATTCTCGGTGGGCGCAAGCTCTCAGGTCATTTGGTTCCTCGTCTCGACGGAGTAGATTCAAGGTTTGCTCAAACAGGGACCTATGCAAATGACGTTCAACTCTATTGGTTGCGTCGTCACGCTCGTCATTCTCGTCACGCCTGACTGATAAACGTTTGTTTAGACTTGATGTGTCTGGTTTTACTTGCCTAGAAATGCTTTTGTCTTTTATTTGAAGCTCGTGGTTAACTGGACGCTTAACCACTTCAACAGATTCGTGCTATGTATTTGTGTTTTTTCTTTTCAGAGGTTCGCCACCTGAGGGCGCACACGCTCCAAAAACCGCAGAGAGAGAAAGAGAAAGAGAGAGAGAGAGAGAGAGAGGGCCAGGTTTGAGTAACGTTTTTTTGTTCAATTTCTCTCTGATCTCTTGGTCACTTTTGATAAATTACTGCTTGTGGGAGATTTAATATTCATGTAGATGAACCAGGTGATGCCCTTGGACTGTCATTTATAGACCTAGTAAATTCATTTGGGGTTCAACAAAACATTTCCAGACCACCTCATAGTCTTATTAGGAAAATATACACCACTTATTAATTAATTTTTTCCTCTTTTTCGAGTTTCAACTTGTTGGTTTACTGTAAAGCTGCTTTGAGACACTGTCCGTTGTGAAAAGCGCTATATAAATAATCAAACTTGAACTTGTGTGCTATTGCGGCTGTGTTTAATTGAAAAAAAAAAAGGGATAGAGACAAGAAAATTCGAGACTTGTCTTTTTTTCTCTCTAAAGATGGGTTGCAGCTATAGCTACAGTGACAAAATTTAGCTTTGAGAGCAAAACTGACATTCCAAATGTGTCCGTGACTGCGGCCCTTTGGGCCTGTGCTAAAGCTGTTCTTTACAGTCGACGCATTTCACAAGAGCTAGCACTGTGGCCTTTCATCAAAAGGTCACTAGTTCGAGGCTAGCGGGCGGCTCCTGCTGGTTACAGATGCTAATGAGCCAAGTACGGGTTTCTTTTTCAGAAAGCAGCAGAAGCGAAGGCTGTGACAGTGATTTCTCTCTCTCTCTCTCTCTCTCTCTCTCTCTCTCCCTAGTAGAAATGCTTTGCAGAGTCAGTAAAAGCACAGGGTTCTCTCCACGCCGCGACTGCGATGACGTGTCTGTGTGAATTCGTGACGGCCAATAAAGTGCGTTGGTGTTCTGCCTTTGACATGCGCTGTCTTTTAAACAGAGTCTGCTTTCACTTGTTCCCTTAGATTCTCCTGGTGGAATTCCCACGGTGGCGTTGTCCGTTTTGACGAGTTGATTTCTTCTGCTCGTCGCAGTCAGCAGGACAATGCCAGAAACACAGCCAACGTCAGCGAGAGATGTGCGTGTGTTTATGAGAGCCGACCGCACTCCGAAAGCCACACTCAAGACTCACTCGGAGAACAACATACGGGTAAAGTGCACGCGATGCCAGGCTGCCCAATAACGGAAAGAGAGCAGATTTGGTGTCCAGCACACGTTTTGTTCGATTCGTTTGTAAAATGTACAAATTGTTTATGGTAAAATGTTAAAAATGTAAAAAAATAAAAAAACCAAAACAATCTTAGCTCACTTTTTGTACGTGTTTCATCTATGATTCGTACATTGGATATTGTGATTTTCTCGGGACCGTCGTAGAAGTGATCATTTTGAAGTGTTTTGAACATTTCTTATATTTTTTTCAATTTAACAAGAAATCAGTCGCACTAGAGGAAAACTAAAGTGTTGCCCATAAATGTTTACCCGTTTACTACCTCGTTCGTTCATTGTCTGCATTCGTTGTGAAAATTAATGAACGCGATCTGTGTCTTTGCAGAGAAGAGTATCCTTCAATCGTAATCCGCTCATACGAGGTGTCAAAGCGGTGGCCCTTTGCATCAATCGGTACCCAGGAAGCAGCTCTCGGTTTTCCAAATCCCTCTTCCTTTTCAGAGTCAAAGGCTTATGGTGCCGGTGCGCGTTTCCAGCGCCGTTTGGGGAGATTGCGGGGTCCGCACTAGAATTGAGCCACTTCAATGATCTCGACGCATGTTTCTGCTCTCGTGGAGTAAAGCGGAGAAAAACCCGCTCACGAGAATGGGCAAGTTGCTCTCGGAAGGGCCCCGGCTGGCCTCGAACCAGCAAGCTTCTCACTAAAATAGGAACAGCGATACCCGGCGTGCCGCTCGCAACAAATCATCTGCAATGTATTCACTTGAGAAAAATGAGATGGAGAAAAAAAAAGAAACGGACAAGCCTCTGTCACCCTGGCACAGCTACACCGGCGTGATGCTGCGGTGGTGCTGATGACGAGTCCCACCCCGACTCATCCGTGTCAAAATGTAAAGTGCCCTCGCGTCAAGCACATTTCTCGAGTGTTCTTTGAAAAGACATAACAATTACACTAACACGAAGTATTGATTTTGCTCTGATGAACCCGGCTCGTTTGATCACTCGTTTTGGAATTGCAGAAATACAGCAGTTTGTGAAATTCGATTTTAAGTTATTGTATGGTATGATATTCATATTATTATTATTATTTAGGACCTGGAAGGGCCTTTCAAAAAACAATGAATGAGTGAATTATTATTATAGTGGTTGTTGTTGTTGTTGTTGTTCTAATGCTGTTTATCTCTTTATTTTAAATACGTTTTTATTTTATTTAACGCTGTCAAATATGAAGCCGTGCGGAAGGAAGGAGAAAAAAAAAGAGAAGGAAAGAAAGAAAAAAAAAAGGCAGGGGTCCCTTCCTCCTCAATCTCGATGAGGACTCAACAATAGGGAGGAGCCAAGATGGCAGCCTGAGCGGACGCACTCTTCGTTTCGTGCACCAACTTAAACCTTATATGTTGTAGTAGGCTAAATATATACGTCTAGCGTTATTATAATTTATATCTATAGCTCTTAGACACCTTCTTTGACTGAAAATGCGTCGTAAGAGAGGGGCTTCTGATCGAACAGAAGCTAAGGATACCGGAGTTACCTCTAGCGAACGTGCTGTTTCCAGTGAGCACGACTATGCTGGCGCTCCTGAGGAGCACACTTTAAGCATGGCAGAGGAAGAGTTTCCGCCATTACCTGTTACACCTTGCAAATCACCTGCTGCTAAGAAAATGATAGGCTACCATGTTAGCGACGATCTCGTGGCAAGATTTGAAAACATCTCTAAACTGATCAACCGACGCTCAGACAAACTAGAAGAAAAAATCTCCAACCTTAATGAAAAGGTGGAGGGGATTGCTGCCGAGTTAAAGACTGTATCAGGAAAAGTGACGTGCCTGGAGAGACGCGTTGATCAAGTTGAACAGCCGGTCAAAGAGATGCAGCGGAGACTGGATGAGCTAGAGTCATACACGAGGCGATGCAATCTGAAACTTACGGGTATTCCCGAGGTTCCTGATGAAAACATAAAGCACGAAGTCATCCGGATCTGTCAGCAGGTGCTTCCCAGCGAAAGAGAAAAACTTCCAGAGCTGGTAGATATTGTTCACCGACTAGGAGCACTACAGCGGGGCAGCCGTGCTAGACCCAGAGCCACAATCATCCTGTTTGCAACCCGTACTGCCAGAAACGCGGTTTGGAAAGCAGCGCGAAACTCATCCTTTCTACGAGACAACAACTTGAGGTTCAAGGAGGACTTCTCTAAAGATGATCGTGAAAGAAGGTTAAGACTGTGGCCCGAGATACAGAAGGCTCGAACGGCAGGAAAAACGGCTTACTATGTCGGAGCCAGAGCCTACATACAAGGGAAGGTGAAATTATTATCAATGACTGAGAGTAAAAACGCCGACGTTGTTACTTTTCAAACTTTTACATTAATCTCTTGGAGATTAGTTTCTCAATGTTCTGTTTTGCTTTAGATTTCCTGCATTATATACAAGAAAAACGTTTACCGGTACTTTGTTTTCCCAATCTCCATAGAGAGACAACAGCCTATGCAACCAAACCATCCGGTTGTTTTATGGTGCCTTATTCGATTTATTCTTTGTTCATACTTCACTAAGCTTATTGTTCCACATTCTAAATTAGTTTTTTTAATGTCTTTGTCTGTAATTTCTTTAAATTCTAGGGGTTTAAGAGATAATCTAAAGAGAGAAGCTCTATTTTTATTTGCTAGGCAATATAAAACTGACTTTGTTTTCTTTCAAGAAGCTCACTCTGGAAATGATGACAAGAGGTTCTGGAGATCACAGTGGAATAATGATTTATGGTTTGCGTGTGGCACTGAGGGGTCTGCAGGGGTCGCTACGTTAAAAAACAAATTTTCTGGAACCGTTTTGGAAGAATTCTCAGACTCACTTGGTCACTTTCATTGTTTACTTTTGTCTTACAGCGATTTATTTATCATTCTGGCTAATGTTTATGGTTACAATGTTAACACGGAGAATGATGAGCTTTTTGAGTCTATGGGAGAAAGAATTGATATCTGGTGTTTCAAATATCCACAGGCCTTTTTACTGATTGGAGGAGATTTTAATATAAGCCCAAATGATTGTGTTGATAGATGGCCACCCAGACAGCAAAACTCTTCTAATTCAACTTTAAAACATTTATGCTAAAATATAACTTGGTGGACATTTGGAGGGAACTTAACCAAAATATGTTTTCTTATACATGGAGTAACAAAAGTGGTACCAGACAATCCAGAATAGATTATTTTCTAATTTCTGGCAACATATCTAAAGATAATGTAACTGTTGATATTCTTGTTACTCCTTTAACAGATCACAAGGCAGTAAATATAGATATAACATTTTCTGCTCCCACAACTCCTCAGAATTCTTTCTGGAAGATGAGCGTTTCACATCTGAGCCATAAACCAGTAATTGAGGAGCTTAAGAGACTTATTTCATTTTACTGGGATCTTGCACAAAGAGAAGGCATTTTTAACAGGCATTGGGAATTTCTAAAGTATGAGGTTGGTAAATATCTAAGATCTTATGGTATACTTCTGGCTAAAACCAGAAGAGCTGCAGAGGAACAGGTCGTGTCTGAAATTACATCTTTGTCTGTGATTCCACCAGACAGGCTCTCACCTGAAGAAAAAATCCAGTTACACGAGTTACAATGTAAACTTGATGACATTTATAAACTAAGAACAGAGGGTGCATTTGCCAGGTCTAGAGTCAAATGGTTGGAACAAGGGGAACAAAATTCAGCATACTTTTTTAACCTCGAAAGACGACGAAGTAAACAAAATAAACTTTACCAACTCAATATTAGCGGTAGTGTTATAGATGACCCACAATCTATCTCAACATTTTGTTACAATTTTTATTCTGATCTTTATAAATCTAGATACAATCCAGATTTGACTGCCTCTTTCTTTAATTCTCTCACAAATATAAAAACAATTAATGATTCGGAAAAAGATTGGTGCGATCAAAAGTTAATGCTGAAAGAAGTTGTTGATGTCATCAAACATCTTAAATGCAATAAATCACCTGGCAACGATGGCATCGCAGCAGAATTTTACATACAATTTTCTGACTATCTTGCCCCTTTTCTACTAAGCGTGTTCACAGAAAGTATCAAATCTCAAAAACTTCCCTCTAGTTTATCTCAAGGAATAATTTCGCTCATCCCCAAACCGAAAAAAGATTTGCTTATAGTTGAAAACTGGCGTCCGATAACTTTATTAAATAATGACTACAAAATCTTGGCTTCGGTACTTTCCAAAAGAATTAAAAGTGCATTAAATTCTGTAATAGATGAAACACAATCTGGATTTCTCAAAAACAGACATATTTCTAATAACATACGGTTAATCCTTGATATTTTGGATTATTCTAATTTGGTCAGTGACGATGGATACTTTCTGTTTTTGGACTTCTACAAAGCATTTGACACTGTAGAACACAATTTTATTTTTCAGTGCCTGGAGCTGTTTGGATTTGGTAACTATTTTTGCAAGGCAATCAAAACTTTATACACAAATGGTAACAGTTCGGTTATGTTAAAACAAGGTGCCACTCATCGTTTTGAATTAATGAGGGGGATTAGGCAAGGGTGCCCCATTTCCCCTTATCTCTTTCTTCTTGCAGCTCAAACTCTTTCCTCACATATTCAGTCAAGTCCTCTAAAGGAAATAACTATTGCAGAGAGAGAGGTGCTCATTAGCCAGCTTGCTGATGACACCACTCTTTTTCTTAAAGACTATAATCAGATTCCTTGTGCATTAGATGTAATCGATTCATTCTCTAAAGCCTCTGGGTTATCTCTAAATATACGAAAGTGTGAGCTTTTTCCCATCAAAAAATGCAATGTTCCTTTTATTTGCAACATCCCGGTAAAAGAAAAGGTTTGTTATCTTGGTATCTTTGTTGTCAGGGACCCAAAAGAAAGATCTTCCTTTAATTACCAACCCATTATTGAAAAAACACAAACAAGATTTAATCAGTGGTTACAGAGGGATTTGTCACTGAGGGGGAGAGTGCTACTGTCTAAAGCAGAAGGTCTTTCTAGATTAATATATACAGCCCAATCAATTTCTTTAGATAATAAATTAGGCAAAAAATTGACCAACTGATTTTTCAATTTTTATGGAGACGTTCAATACATTACATCAGAAAGTCTGTTATAATGAATACTTATGAAAAAGGTGGTCTTAACTTTTGAGATTTTAGTACTCTGAGCTGTACTCTCAAAATAAATTGGCTAAAACAGTGCAGAAAGAATCCTTCCTCCATCTGGAACTTTATTCCCAATTATGTATTTTCTCAACTTGGAGGCCTTGAGGTTCTGCTTACATGTAGCTATAAAGTTGAAAAACTTCCAGTCAAACTTTCCTCTTTCCACAAAGAAGTTCTGTTGGCTTGGTCATTAATTTACAAGCATAATTTTTCACCACATTCATCCTTTATCTGGAACAACTCAAGCATTCTATACAAGAATAAATCCATTTTCATCCAAAATTAGTTTGACAAAGACATCAAGTTGATTAGCCAGTTAATCAATCCTCAAGGACATTTACTCTCATATAATGAGTTTTTAGACAGCTTTGAGTTTCCGGTTCCGCCTCAAGAATTTGCTATTGTAATGGGAGCCATTCCTCCTGCTCTCGTTCATTTACTGAGGCACTCCCCTGTTGTAATGCCTATTTCTATCAATGTGAATGATACTTTTGTTGGTAATTCATGCTTTGCATCTCCCTTCAAAAATAATAATCGTACTATCCGTGCATTGTTCCAGCAGAACATAATATCTCTACCTGCTGTAACTGCTTACTGGAGCAATACTGGAAATAATATTTGCTGGAAAAAAAGTTTGGATTCTGCCATCATTATACTTTTTAACAAATAAAGTTAAGGAAGTCACTTTTAAAATTATTCACAGGATATATCCTGCTCGTTTCTACTTAAAAACGTTTAAAAATGACATCCCTACTATTTGTTCTTTTTGTGACCATCCCTGTGAAACTGTTGTCCACCTCTTCTGGAGCTGCCACATTGCCAAGTTTTTTTGGAGAAAATTTGTGAATTTTATTCAAAGCAACATTCATGAGAGATTTACTCTATGTTGGAAGGAGTGTGTATTAGGCTTCTACGACTATGACAAATCCCAAAGTAAAATATTTCATATTATTAATCTTCTCATTATACTTGCAAAATTTCATATTCACAAATCAAAATTTTCTAACTCAGAACCTCTCTTTTCTATATTTCTCTGTGAGCTTCGTCAACATATATCTGCAATGAAACTATGTAAAAACAACAAAGCCACCAGAACTTTATCAATATGTAAATATTTCTCTGTATTCGATGCCTCTTAACTGTGTGATCTGTGTATAGATAATATTGTAATATGCCCCTTATGCCTTTTTATTTTGATCCTTTTATTTTTTGGTTATTTAATATACAATCATTTGTACATGTTCAATTGTAATACTCCTTTTAATATATGTATCATTGTATCTATTAAAAAAAAAAAAAAAGGGTCCCTTCCTCCTCCCTCACCGCAATCCACTGAGCCAATGAGATCAACCATTTTGAGACTGACGGGATCGCTATCGAATCACACGACGCGCAGCATGGAGAGACCACCTCTTACGCACGGGGAGTCATTCCATATTTGGTGACGTAATGACGCCACAAAGCTACGAAATAATCAAAAATGGCGTTTGCGCGAAGCTATCGACCGGACATAACAACAAACGGACTTTTATCGCTATGGAAATAACTTTTTGTTGAAAAAACGGCAAGGTAAGACAAGATTTACATGCTTGCTTGGTTTTCGCTGGCGTTTTTTCGGGGAACTTTCGCTCCCTGCTCTGAAATACTTCATTCAATGTAAATGAGTTGCATGTCGCTGGATTCAGCTGGTTGTTATTCATTTAATGTCTTGGTTTTGTGGTGTTTCCGTTTATATTGTGGATACATATTGCACATAAACAAAAACGTGGTCATGAATTATACTTCGGATATGTTGTTGTTTATTTGCATGGCGTTCGAGCTGTGGTTCACGAATATGAAATTGAATTAGATACGTTTTAGAGGAGTTTCCGCTGAACACAACAGTATTTAATATGTCTAGGTTATTCTCAGTGTTTGTGAGCTATGAGTGAAAATGTAACGCACAAGGGGGCAAGTCCCCGGTACCGGGGACTCTCGAGCTTAAGAGGCTAAGAAATGCTATTGTCTTTTGTGCTGTTCAAGACTAATTTATAATTTTGTTAAAAAAGTGAAATTTATTATTTGCAAGTTTATCTGGGTTCATAGTTACGTTGTCGTAGTTTATGTAAGGCATAGGGCTTTTATTTTGAAGGTCTTATAGGCGGAAGTGATTCTTCTTCGCGGTTCTCCGTTCGAAAGCAGTAGTGATGGGAAGTTCGGATCATTTTATGGATTCGGTTCTTTGAGTCTCGTTCAGTAAAATGAACGGATCTTTTTTCGTTTTTTTTCGTTCATTTTACTAAAATATCAATAAATGTTGTGTGTACTTCCACATCTACTAGCGTTTTATACACAAACGTGAATCACACTACAAATAAGACAAAACTATAATGCTAAATTTAAAATGAATATAAATATATTACTAAAGCCTACCTGGGTCTTTTAGTCTGGTTTACCCAAACTCTAATCTGTCTTCTTTAGATTTAAATCTCTTTTGTTCGACACAAAATTGCTTCACTCTGATGTTAACGTGTGCAGTCCGAGCACTCAGTCCGGACTTCTTTATCACGTGACCGCTACAGTGCCGGGATCCGAAAAGATTCGTTCTTTTTGCGAGTCCTCCGGGTCCTTTCGGTCTTTTCTCTTTCCGGCTCATGCTGCATTGGTTAACATTACGGAGCGGCCATGAGCCGGAAACAGAAAAGATTAGTTCATCTTTCGAGTCATTCGGGTCTTTTCGGTCTTCTGTCATTGATGATGAACGGGTTACGCTCGGAAAACCACAAGAATGATGCGCATGCGCCAATGAGCGAATCCCTCTCCAACACGACTCGTTCATACGGAGTCACA
>SRMA01000851.1:0-24654 GCA_007224835.1 Danionella cerebrum
GGAGGATTATTTGTTCACAGGCTAGTGTTTTTGGTTTTGCGATCCCATTAGGCTTGACCGGTTTTGTGCACATGCTCAGACCAATGTACACCTGCGCAGACGGACACCATTCGTCAGTTTATAAAACTTAACCTCTCAAATATCGAACATATTCTTCGTAGTTCATTGCTTTGTGATGTTCATTGTAGAAAACTTGTTGATTTTAGCCCTGCCCATGGTATAGTGGACGGTGCGTAGGACACGTATGAGCGGATGCGAAGGACGACGCAGGTTCGAGTCCAGAGCCTGTTGTCTTTCCCATCCCACCTCATTCTCTCTCCGCCTTGCTTCCTGTCTCCCTCTACTGTCCTCTCTGTTAATTGAAAAAAAACAATAAAGGCTACGACTGCAAAAATAATATTTAAAAATTACTTTTCAATATTGTATTTGAGATTTTTTTAATTTATGTTTTATTTTATAATTTGTAACAACTTCTTTTCCTTTCGGCTGTTCCCAGTTTAGGGGTCGCCACAGCGAATCATCCGTTTCCACCTAACTCTGTCCTCAGTATCCTCTACTCTTGCATCAACTAACTTCATGTCCTCTTTCAGCACATCCATATATCTCCTCTTTGGTCTTCCTCTTGACCTCTTGCCTGGCATCTCCATCTCCAACATCCTTCTACCAATATAACCACTATACCTCCTCTGCACATGTCCAAACAATCTCAATCTGGCCTCTCTGACTTTGTCTCCAAAACAACCAACCTGAGCTGTCCCTCTGATGTGCTCGTTCCTAATCTTGTCCATCCTCGTCACTCCTAAACTGAACCTCAACATCCTCATCTCTGCTACTTCCATCTCTGCCTCTTGTCTCTTCCTCACTGCTACAGTCTCCAACCCATACATCATAGCTGGTCTCACTACTGTTCTGTACACCTTTCCTTTGATTCTTGCTGACACTCTTCTGTCACACAACACCCCTGACACTTTTCTCCATCCACTCCAACCTGCCTGCACTCGTCTCTTCACCTCTTTTCCACACTCCCCGTCACACTGGACTTGTTGACCCCAAATACCTAAACTCCTGCACCTTCTTGACCTCAGCCCCCTGTAACTTTCCAGGTTTTCCTCCACCTGCTCTCTGCTCTCACTACAAATCACAATATCATCTGCAAACATCATTGTCCATGGAGATTCCTGTCTGACCTCATCTGTCAACCTGTCCATCACCATAGCAAATAAGAAGGGACTCAAAGCTGATCCTTGATGTAGCCCCACCTCCACCTTGAACTCCTTTGTCTGACCTACAGCACATCTCACTGCTGTCTTACTTCTCTCATACATATCCTGAACTACTCTGACATACTTCTCTGCCACTCCTGACCTCCTCATACAGGACCATAGCTCTTCTCTTGGCACCCTGTCATACGCTTTTTCTAAATCCACAAAGACGCAGTGAAGCTCTTTCTGACCATCTCTGTACTTCTCCATTAACAATCTCAGAGCAAAAATTGCATCAGTAGTGCTTTTCCTGGGCATGAAGCCATACTGCTGTTCACAAATATCCACTTCTCTTCTTAGCCTAGCTTCCACTACTCTTTCCCAAAGTTTCATTGTGTGGCTCATCAACTTTATGCCTCTGTAGTTTATAATAATTTTAATTTATTTTATAATTTGTAACATAAAAGCTGTAAATGGTTTAAACAAACATAATTTATTTATTTTATTTGTGGCTCTATTCCAGTGCTTTCATAACATTTTCTCTCATGGCCAGTTTGTTTCTATAGCATATTTTATGCACAATAATACATCAAACTGCTGTTCAGAAAGCTAGGACAGTCAAAGTAGAACATGCAGAAATGGACAGCCGGACATAAAATTAAAATTCTAAAAAATCTGAGTTTTTTAGAATTTTAGTAACACAACAGTGTTACTATGACTTGGTCAAAGTGGATCATATTTGAAACGCTCTAAACCCAAAGTCCATGTGAACAAGGAAACCAAAGTTTTTTTGTGTCCGGGGGGTGGAGTTTATCGTTGTCATCACACATTAGCTATGTCCCAATCCCGGTTCTAAAAGTCCTTCCTATTCAGCCTCCATGGCTGCGGCTAGTTAGGATCCTCCGAAGGCTGCATAAATCCTTGGTAAATGGGACGGGCCTGACTCTTATTCTTCTTCTGTTGTTTTTTTGGCAGTTTGCTTATGGTGCATTAGCGCCACCAGCTGGATCAGTAGTTTGGATCCTTTTGAAGGGTGAAATTTAAGGAGTTCTGGCAAAATGAGATGCCTTTGGCGCACCGTTGTGACGTAAGTGGCTTTAAAACGCACTCGGGAGGATGCGCACTTCTGTATTGGGACACAGCACCGGTCACTGCCAAAGCGAGGACTTTGTTGCCATTTATTCCGCTATTGTGACTTGCAGCATGTATAGGATTACATGCACAGGTTTACTATTTTAACACCAAACAGATTCATTCACAGTAGAAATGGAGGATTGCTCAGATGCTTCTCGACTTTGTTCATTACAGTTGGAGCACAATCAAATAGCTGCAGATATTGTGGTCTCGAATTTTGGCGCATCGTCACTTTTAATTTCAATCTGTTTACTACCATTGATAAATGCTTTTGCATTGAAGCATTTAGAAAACCACAATTGCACGTCATTTGTGGTTGCAACAGACACAAGAGAAAAGGGGCCCCTACATCTCTACAAAAAATAAATTCTACTCACTCTTAGCTGATCATGTTTTGGAACAACATCCTTTTTCAAAACAAAATGTGAGCAGTACCATTTGAAAAACACCCATACGCAAATAAGTAATCCAGCCTGAGCCCAAATTTATTTAAAAGTTTGCTTATTTTTCATGATGTGTTGCACATCCCATGACTGTGACTAAAGTTTCACAGATTGGTGTCATGTGTTTATTTTATGTTTATATGTAAGCGTAGTATAATGTTTATATACTGGGGGGGTGTGTCCTCTCTTTTACAGGAAGCTCTGCGCAAGCCATCTCGCCGTCTTCTGTGTGAGAGCAGTAAGAAAGGCCTGACGTTACAGAATGCTGGGAGATTTTCAGCCAGCTGGTTTGTGCTCTTCAACGATGTGCTCGTTCATGCGCAGGTCAATGTTTGCTAGTAAAATGAATCTGGTTTTTCATTGTATTCACGTAACTTTGTATTTGTTTTTCCAGGGCACTCTTCCATCAAAGAAGCTTGTGAGTATTGTTTTTAAGCTATTGTCTTCATAACATCACTTTTGTTTAATTCTTGAACTGATTAAGGGAAATTTCATTCAGGACAGGTTGATCAGGAGTTGGTCTTGGTCTCAGGGGGAAACTGGCTTTAGTTAACACACTAAGTGCAGAACTGCAAGTTATTACATAACTGAAAGAGGTTTGACTCGACTATGATCCACACACTTTTGCAGACTGTGGAAACTATGTTTCCAGACATTGAAATATTCCTGATTCCAACACTCCATGGATCACTCCTGCTGTGAAATTTTCCCTAGCCATTCAATATCATTTTATTCATTTTTTAAAAGGTTTATGGCATATTTAGTATAATGAAATAAACTAAAATATAGTTTTCAGAGAAAAATATAGATTCAGAGAACAGTAAAAAACACCTGTCATAGTGAAATGGATACAACCAATAAGATTCCAGTCTTATCATTCCAGTGTCTTATAGATCCTTTCAAAAGTGCTTTAAATGGCATTTTTGTTTATTCAAATGTCTAATTCAAAATGCAGGAGTCTGGCTCTCACACACCTCTCACACGCAGGCTGCATGACATTTCTGCCTAAAGTCTTTATGGAAAAAAAATGCTTTTAATGTAAATATATTAAAATGTATTTGTTCTGCTTTGAAAGTAAATAAAAAATTTAAAACAGATTTTTACTGTACTTGTTCTTGTAAAAATTTATATTTTTTCAGTTTCAGTTAATTTTTTGTCAGTTTTCCTCTTCCAGGGTCCAGTTTCAGTTCAGATTTTTTAATTTGACTTGACACTTTCACATGGAGGCGGGGCTTAACTAATCTGGCTCCTTATAGGTGGTCTGCATTAGCAGGTGTGTCTCTGCCATTGGTCGGCTGATTCATAACGCGTGGAACAAAGTGCTCCTCATTGGCCAAATGAATATGCAGAGGTGGTGAACCTCCTATTTGGAAGGGCTGACGATAGCGTTCTTATAACTGTTTCTTATAACTGTTAATTTGATGCTTTTTAATGGAGCGTGGTCATAAACGGTGACACCTAGTGACAGTTAAAAGTAATAATTGCATGATGAATGAGCTGTTATGAGCAGACATTGCTTCATTTAAAATTTTGGAACATATACCAAAGTATAAAAACTAATAATAATAAACTAATAAAAAAATTCAAAAGCATAACCATGGTTTGAAACATGGTTAAAAAATTTATTTTTGTTCATTTTAAGTGCACTTTTTAATGTTTCTTTGACAATCTTCACATATTTGTTTTTCTGTACTCATTTAATGTTAATGTAATGAATGTAATGTACATTATTTAATATTCAGTTTTTTCTTATATAAGTCCACAAATAAGAAGGCCGCTACCATCAGCTCTTCCAAAAAGAAGGTTCCACCCCCACCACTAAATATTCCTTTGGTCATATTCCGGTCGGACCAATGGCAGAGACACACCTGATAATGCAGGCCACCCATGAGGAGCCATATCAGTTAAGCCCGCCTCCATGTGAGGAAAGTGTCAAAAGTAAAAAAAAAACAAACATCTGAACTCAATAAAATCTGTTTGAAAAGCATTTTTGGGGAGACCAAGGACAGTAAAAATCAGTTAGAATGTTAATTCATTTATTTACGTTCAAAGCTAATTTTTGTTCCTAAGAATTTAGGCAGTAATCTCAATCCATATAATGTACTGCTTTCATTCATTCATTAATTTTCCTGCCCTCTATTTCCCTTTTGGGGTCACCACACCTCCAGCTCACATTGGGCGCGAGGCGAGGGTACACCCTGGACAGGTCGCCAATCTATTGCAGTGATATACAACTTATTTAGTAACTGGCCTTCCAGTTTGAAGGTTGTGGGTTCGAGGCTCGCCGTTGATCTTCCTGGAAGGAGTTTCCATGTTCTCCCTGTGCTTGTGTGGGTTTCCTCTGAGTACTCCGGTTTCCCCCACAATCCCAAAAACATATGGTTATGTTAATTGAAGAATCTAAATAAATATGAATCTGTGAGTGAATGTTGTCCTGCGATGGACTGGCGACTCTGCCACAGAGGTACTCTATAGCATTGACAGCTTGTTATGCTTTAAAGTGGAATCTATTGACAATAAAGTGATAATGTCTATAACATTCTAGGTAGACGGGTAAAGACTAATACATTTTTTATAGAAGCTAATAGCTAATGAGGCTTTCTGAAGGTAATGCGGTCATTTAGTCACATGTTTGTGTGATGAATGATCCCTCACGCAAATACATACATTTCGGTCTTAATGCAGTCTTTTTCAACCACCACGGAAATGGCTAGAGGTTCACTTTAACAATTAATGTTTTTTTGAGGGAAACACTGTTCGTCCCACTTAAATCATGTTTAAACTAACAGTTTTATTTTTAAAAAATCTGCTTATAAACATTCCAAACATTTAATATTCATTCTGTATGGTTTTAGCTCTTGGCTTCCAGTGATAGAATTGTTGCAGATAATTTCCTTCTCCTTTCTAGGATTTGTTGTAGATTGGTGTCCCCAAACTCTTTTGTTAATCATTGCAGCTTTTTGCTATTTTCAGTATTCTCACATTCACTGTTAATGCATGCAAAGACTTTTTGCCAGTCAATCTTCAACGTTCAATTACCGTAACGCCATGTGCACACCTTCTATTAATCAGAATAAACTAAACACCGTTCCATTATTTAGTAACTTCAGTAAACAAAACTCTTAAACTACATAAAACGGCTGAAACCACTTCAAATGTTTTTAAGCTTTTACCTTAAACTAGCAATAAAAATGCTCTAACGACACCATTTAGTTTCCAAGAGTAACTTTTTCATCATGTTTGTACATGCTGAGCAAAATCTCAAGAAATGTGCTTCCTTGAGTCTCAACTATTGATTATGTCTAGGCTACTGAATGGAAGGGCTTTGTTTATGCCGTTGAAACTTTTTGTTGTTCTACAGTTCTCATCTCATTATGTCTATCCACTGGCTACGTTGTGGGTGGAGCCGATCTCTGATGAAAGCTTGGGGCTGTAAGTGCTCTTTTCTTCCAGTGTCACTGAACATAATGGTGCATGAGCTAAAATTAGATGCTACTTTTAAACTAAAACAAGAATCAACTGAACCAACGCTGAGCCTTATTTGTCAAACAACTGTGTTTACTCTTGTAAGGTGCGCCCATGGGTCCAAAATCATTTTTTAAATAAATAGTAAGTTACATAGCAAAATGTAAAACAATACTAAATGGCTACATGATCTGAAGGGCTCTAAACCCTTCAGCCCATGGACTTTATGAAAGACTAGCCGCAAAGCTCTTCCGGCATTTTTCTGTTAGATTTCTGTTGAGTTATTTACACATTCACAAATGTTATTGTTTTTAAATGTACATAAATATATACATAGCTATTTACAGTCTTACACTCTTTTTAAATCATAATGACAACAGAATCTTTCCAAATGACCCCGATCAAAAATGTAAATACCCCAGCACAATTGATTTTCTCAGTCAATTGGTGCATTTTTCACATGAGTTTTTGATTTGCTCAAGAGTTATTCATGCACATTACAGAAGCAGTTGCAAATGCTTCAGGACATGCATCATTTTCTTTCTGGAAATTCTCTTTTCCTGGAGGTGGAAGACCTGCTAGTGGCGATGGATGCAGCGTGAGCGAGTTACAGTACTCACCATGATCTGAATATTGCATTTTGAATTTTGTCTTAATGGAAATATCTTGTTTATAATCAATGGTGTCAGGACTTTCCATCGTGATAACATGGACAATAACATTGACATATATACTTGCTTTTGACAAATGAACCTCACCATTTTCAGCAGAGTTCAGGCTGGTTAATCACCTATCCTTCCTTTTAAAAGTTCAGATTGACCTTAACCATGTTGTTTCCAGACTTGGCCTTAAGCTGACCACACCCGAAGACAGCTTTGTAGTTCTTGCAACCTCCCCTCTAGAAAAGGTATAGATAGAAATGGATGTAGTCAGACGTAGGCAGATCTGTTCTTCTGCTTTAAATACATTCCTCTGCTTCAATCTGTCTGTCTGTAGGGGAAGTGGCTGAGAGCAATCAACCAGGCCACTGATGATGTTCTGGTTTCAGCCCTGAATACCAACAGACGTCTTTCCAGAAGCAGTCTGAAAGGTGAACCTCCCATGTCTAGAACCTCCAGGTACACTTTCCGGAAAGAGGGCAGACTCAAAGATGCCATGTATGAGGGTCGCTGGCTTTCTGGCAAACCTCATGGAAAGTGAGTGCTTGTACTTGTAATCAGTTTCTTCACACTTAATTCAATGCCAGGTCAAATAATTTTTTTCTACCCTTCGTTACAGCAAGGCTTCCTCACTAAATTGTGAAAATAAAACATGTAATAATAAAAACTCCTTCAGACCACATAGGTGCAGAGGTAAATTATTGTATTTTGCAAAGCACAATTTTCAAGCAATTTGGGGAAGGAAAGGGATCACTCTTCTGCCGAAAAGTATGAAATAGTTCTTAGAGGTATGAAAACCTTAGATATTTCACAAAAACATAAGTGTGATCATTTGTGGCTGATTCGGTGCAGATAAAAGGCTCATTAGTGAAGATTTTAGTCAGATCCATGCATCGGATCAAGAGAGCTGGCAAACAGATATTTGAAGCCGATGGTGTCTCGGACATCTCATGGACATACAACTGTGCATAAACCACCCATTCAGCTATTGCTAACCAGTGCTGGTTGCTCCTTAGGGTTCTCAAAGGTATAAAGATTAATTTGCTCCACGTAGCAAAATCATCTTCATCTACAGGCTGCTTTAGGGACGAAAGGAAAGAAGGTCATTGTGTGGCCTCCACCCTTACTGACCTTGATCCTATTGAAAAACTTTGGAGCATCCTCAAGCAAAAAATCAGTGTTCATCCATCAGAGGTGGGACCAAGTCTCTAGTTTATTAGTCAAGTCAATACAGGGCAAGCTTTTCTGTGACTCTGTCAATAGAGCATTGTGCTAGCAACGCATAAGTCATGGGTAAAAAAATGAATTAACGGAAATGTGTTAAGTCCCAGTCAAGGCCCAAGTTAATGCAGGACAAGTCCCGGTCAAGTCCCAAATCAATGCAGAGCAAGTTCAAGTGCCAAGTCAATGCAGGGCAAGTCAAGTCTCAAGTCAATACAGGGCAAGTCCAAGGCACATACTAAGTCAATACAGGGAAGTTCCAAGTCAAGTCCCATGTCAATGCAGCTCAAGTCCAAGTCAAGTCCCAAGTCAATACAAGGCAAGTCCAAGTCATTACAGGGCAAGTCTAAGTCAAGTCCCAAGTCAATACAGGGCAAGTCCAAGTCACGTACCAAGTCAATACAGGGAAGTTCCAAGTCAATGCAGGACAAGTCCAAGTCACGTCAAAAGTCAAAACATTTTAATTTCAAGTTGCTTCAAGTTATCCAACAGGAATCAAGCAAAACAAATATCTCAAATGTAGAAACTTTGTGGTAACCTTGAACAAGAATTTGATTCCAAAGGAAAAAGTTCAGTCATGTACACTTCACTGAAATGCAGTGATGGCCAATCCTGTGTCAGCAATTCTCGATAAATGAACTTCGATCTTAAAGAAGCTTCAGTTTTTTTCTGCTGATTGTGTGTGGTCTCTCTCTCTTGGACACAGAAGCATGCACGACAACTTGCACAGAGCAAAATAGCAATTGATAATTATTCAAGTCTTTCTGAGTCAAAGGGGTCAAGTCCAGGTCGTGTCGTGAGTCATTGGAATTCAAGTCCAAGTCAAGTAGCAAGTCTTTTGCTCGATTCCAAGTCATATGACTCAAGTCTACACCACTGCCATCCACACAGCAGTTCTAGATTTATTCTAACATCTTGCAAAACCTGAGAAAAGTTCAGTAGATGCAAAACTTGTGGAGTTGTTAACAAATAAGTCCTGTGTTGAAATGGAAGTGAGTTGTTAAAAAAGTTAACATTTTGTTCATTTAATTTCAGTAAATATGCTGCAAAAAACAAATGGAAATTTTCATTTGTTTACAATGTATAAAGTGTTTCTAAACTTACTAATATTTGCATAATAATTTGGAATAGGGTGTACACAATTTATTTTCAGTTGTACACATTTGGCTGTTTGTGTTTATTATTTTTCTTTAATAGAGGGACTCTGAAGTGGCCTGATGGGGCGGTTTACTCTGGCACATTCAGGAATGGACTGGAGGATGGGTAAGTTGATGTGGGTGAGGTGAAGATTTTGGGATGTGTAACTTTAGCCTGCTGTTACAGTATTATTGAAGAATTGTATCTATCTAAACAAGGATGTGTTCCAATATTTATTCATTTTTATGAAAAAGAAGCCTTTCAAAATGAAAAAAATATATATATAACTGTTTCTTAAGCCCTGAGACTTTATTTTGGAAAAGGACATGAGTTTTAACGTTTGTTGTGAGAACAACTCGCTGTTCTTTCTTTGTTTAGTGTTTGAGACCATCAACATTAACATGATCCAGTGACTCAGAGAATAGACTTAAATGCTTCGGAGACAAAGAATGAGGTCAAACAAGTGTTTTTGACGTGCGTCTGAGACTTTAAGAATACTGTAGCTTTTGTATATTTGAGCAAGAATTAAAAAATGATCTTTAATTCCAATAATGGTATTAGAGGAACAGATGCTCTGAGTTTTAAATGTGAAAGTGTATCGATTTACAGTTTAGAATACAAAAAAGTCGACTCTGAGATGCTCGAACAGGTTTTTTTTCAACTTTACTCACAGTTCCAAGACACTGGTATCGTGCAGTTTCCACGTGTGCACCTACATACATTCGGGGAATAATGTAGTCACGCTTGGTTTTACATCACTTCCTGTACTTCTTGCTCTTCTTTACATTGAAGAGGGTTTCTAGTCACTGTTATTGTATGTTTGGGGTCATCCTCATGGTGTTTCATGATGGATAAGTACCTGCCTGTATTTCTCAGCATTGAGAACACCTATAATCCTGACCAAATCTCCAACTCCGTTTGTATAGCCCAAAACTGGAACCTCCACCATGCTTCACTGTTACACAATAGACTCGTGTATGAGTCATCTTATCACGTATATGGCTTTGAAAGAGTGTCCTGATTCATAGTCATATATTTTCTGCCTTTCCCCTTAATATTTGGTTTCTCTGTGAAAAAATGGAACTCAGCCAAAGTAATTCATTAAAAGCACATGTTAACAAGCTTTAGTTTCTCTATTTGTCTTTTCTGTGCAGATTTGGAGAGTTTATAATGCCAAACGCAACATTCAACAAGTCTGAGCGCTACCAAGGTCACTGGAAGGAAGGAAAGATGCATGGCTTCGGCACATTCTGGTAGTAATCACACAGTGATTTTTATTTTTTTTTTCTCAATACCTGATCTTCTGTGTATTTGTAGGCATGCATCAGGTGAGGTCTACGAGGGCTCCTTCAGGGAGAACATGCGTCACGGGCATGGCATGCTGCGCAGCGGGAAAGTGGCATCCCCTTCCTCCAGTAGTGTGTTTGTGGGCCAATGGGTTCAAGGGAAGAGAACAGGATATGGTGTGTGTGATGACTTCAGCAGGTGGGCACACATCACGACCGCACTTTACAAATGCTTTCAAACAAAGCATTTATCTTTCATCTGTATGTTTCTTCTAGAGGAGAGAAGTATATGGGAATATGGCTCGATGACCAGCGGCATGGAAACGGCGTTGTGATCAATCAGTTTGGATTGTATTATGAAGGAAACTTCTGCAATAACAGAATGGTGGTCAGTAGAGCTGGAGCTGTTATTTTGATGCCTGTCTTGGCTTATATAATTCTCATAGGTTGCTTTTGCCCAACATATAGCTGCATCACAGTTGTTTTGTGTTTAGAATAAAGATCACGGTTCAGAAGAACTTTTTATAATTGTCAGAGTTTTTGAATCTTGAAGATTTGAACATCTTGAAACTTTGAAGGGCCAAATGAATACAGTGGTACCCCGAGATACGAAATGTATCCGCTCCAGGGTGACGTTCGGATCTCAAACATTTCGTATCTTAAAGCAAGTTTTACATGTAAAACACCTAATCCGTGCAATGGCTCTCAGAAACAACAGACCTTTCGTATCTCGAATATTTCGTAATTCAAAGCATTTGTATCTCAGGGTACCACTTTATATGATAGAATGTTACAGTAGCACTCCTATAAAAGATCTAAATCTCCCATCGGGAGCTTAAAGGGCCATATTATGCCAAATCAACTTTTCTGACATTCCTAGCATTGATTCGTTTCGTTCCCTCATCAAAAACATGCCTCAAGTTTTATTCAGAATCATGTTTGTGTAATCCTGTGTATTTGTTTTTTGTGAGCTGAAAACGGCTCGATGTTCCTTGCAACGCCCATATTTCTTATCTCCGGCCACTGACCAATCAGATCGCTAGTATAGCTCATCTCGATGCAGATTGGGTGCACTGCCTGACCCAGAAGTGCGAGCAGCAGACCCGCGCTAAAGAACAATGCAGTGAAAGTGTGTTTTTGTTGTTGATTATAATGCAATAGAGAATAGGGTTAGGCAATGTCAAGGAATTTGGTCGTTTTTTTTATATTCTGTAGTATTCTTTTTGTATTCTGTAATATTCTAATTAAAAACAAAAAAATACCATTCCATTTGTTTACAGATTGTGTTGTTTCTTTTCACGCTTTGGAAACAATTGCGCACGTCATGTGACAAGTGTATCAAGTGTAATCACATGATGGAAATAATTAATCACTAATCCCTATCTAGCTCAAAGCAAAGTGCTAGTTGTTGTCAGTGTTGCTGACGCTGTTCTTGTTTTTCTGTCTCAGGGCACTGGCGTTCTCCTCTGTGAAGATGACACCGTCTTTGTTGGTGACTTTTCAGATGACTTTACGCTGTGTGGAAAGGTAAGTATTGATTACCAACATTTAATGACAGACAAGTCAAGACATAGTCAAATATCGATAGATGTCACATTTTATTTTAATTTTATAAAGATCTCTAGTGAAATATCGCCCAAGTTAGAGTGGTTAGCAGAGTTGTACCAATTACTCAATTGTACCAATTACTCACTAGGAACACCAGGAGGAAACTCGTGCTTATAGGAAATAATGAATGCACAGGGAGAACATGCAACTCCTTTCACAAAAGTGAACCATGGACATTTAGACAGAGAGGCAGCTGTGCAAACCCCTCTACCAGTGGTCATCGAGATTCACTAAGGGCTCTGGTGGGCCAGTGTCCTGCAGAGTTTGTCGTTAACTTGCCTCAACACACCTGCCTGGAAGTTTCTAGTATACTTTGTAAGACCCTAATTCACAGTGCATTTGCCAGGGCTCTAGAGTGCGACCAATTTGGTCGCATATGCGACCTAATTTCTCAATGGTGCGACTAAAAAAAATCAGAGGTTGCACCGGTGCGACCCGTCGTTCGAGGGGTAAAAAAAAGAAACTCTGTCTACGGCCGGTCCGCCTCCTGCGCGCGGCTCACAACACGCGTATCACCCATTCACGCGGCTCAATACGCGCCTATCGCGGCAAGCGCGCCGCTCAATTAGCGTTTACCGCGCCGCTGAAGCCTCAGACGCGCGCAAACGCGTCTTTGCATTGACTTAACATGGAAACCCTCCGCGCTTACCGCGCGAACCGCGTTCGATGTGAACGTACCTTTACAGCGGCAGGCAGCTGCAAACAGATCAGACGAGGCCGAGATGAGAATTAAGTTTAACGTTGCCTACAATATTGCAAAAGAAGTAAATAAATAGTCTGCATTATAAGCTCTTGATCTGGGTAGTAAATGGTATTATCGTTTTTATTTGTATTTGCTGCTCTTAGGGACCAAAATCAGTTTAAAGTTTAAATTTCAGCTCAGTAAAGCACTTTAAACACCTTTTCAGTAAAGTTTTAGTTACCTTTCTTGTGGAATTGTGCTTCAAATAAAGAACTTTATATTGACCAGGTTGTTAGTTAATCATTTACAAGTCAATATTGTCTATATGGACAGTGATTTAAAAAAAATAAATGAATAGATAACTAAAAAAAGTGAACTTGTGAAAATTGGGTGTTAAATGTGATGCGGTTGAAAATTTGGGTGCACCTAACTTTTGTGCTGGTGCACCTAAGAAAAAAATTTAGGCGCACCAGTGCAACCAGTGCAAAAAGTTAGTCTAGAGCCCTGTTTGCTTCTGTATGTGTCTGTTTTCAAAAAGCCACATGAAAACTCCTGAAAGACTCTAGCAGACTAGCAGGTGGCATTCGGTTCGTTATTCAGATGCATCTGTAGTAGGTTGTATAGGATTAATCTTTACATCCTCTAAATAGCAATGCAGTCCTAGTTTCGTCCACCATTACACTTCACAAAGATGTAAACTAACCAGTGATGCCAAGCACATAGCGTGAGGACAAAGACAAACTCTACCTCCAAAACTCAAATTCATGTTCACATCTACACGCAACTGGAGCGTTTTCAAGATGCACCTTGGATATCATTTTAAAAAACTATAATGCAGGATGTATGTGTTGACAAATGGCGTAACTGCGCAGAAAAATCCCTGTTCCCTTTCAGTCGGTCCGGAGACGTTAGTCGGGATTAGACCGACTGAATGGGAGCGAATCACCGTGAGAGCGACTGACGAACATATCAACGGGCAAATTAATTTGCAGGTGTAGGTGATTGATTAGCAATCAGCCGGGTATAAAGCCGGGCGTGCCTAAGCCTCCAGTATGCAATTTTCCTTCGGAGCTGACTGAGTGGGACTCTCTCTCCTGAACTTTGACGCTTCTAGCTTGAAAGATCAGCAGGTTGCTTACCTCTTGGCTCTTTTGGTGTAGTCCTCTGCTAGCTCAGAATAGCACGCCACCAAACGCCAGCACCTCGAAGATCTTCTCAGGCAAGCCTGTCCAGTGATTCAGCTGTTTTCTCAGTATCCTGTCCTTTTTTCACGACACGATGAGCAAAACGTGCACTATTCCTGGCTGTTGTGGGCTTCTCTTTGAAAAGACGGTCACGGGAGTTGCGCGATGTGTTTGGTTTCCAGCACACCGACGCGGCTCTCGTGAAGCGCGAGTGTTTGCATTGCAGCACTCTGCTGAGTCGCACGCGGAAGTTTTGGGTAGAGCGGCGTCAGGTGATTCCTCGCGTCATCCCCAAACACAGAGCGTGCTTCCCGTCTGGTCTGCGAGTGAATCAGACGGCGCTTCGGTGTCGCCCGGTACCTCGTATGATCCTGTAAACGATCTGCTCTCCCACGCAGCATCGGAAGGGGCGCGGCTTTCGGTTCTCCAGTTCGGCCTGCCTCCCCCGGGATTGCAGCCGAGCTGGAGCCGGAGGCGTTCGCGGTGCTCTCACAGCCGCAGCCTCGATCGGCGGGAGGTGACTCCTCCCCCCCGATTCGATGCTGTCGCGGCTGGAGGATTGGTGGCTAGGCAGGCGCCGGGACAGGTTCCCCGCATACCGCTAGTGCCTTTTTCTCCCCGAGAACCACGAGGAGCTCACTAATTCTGGCAGGCTCCCCTGCCTGTCAGGGGATTGAGCTCCTCCCTCTTCATCACTCTGGTCAATGCAGCAGATACGGGTTACTTTTCGATTCCCCGAGTGGGTAGGTTGTCGCGGTGCTTACCCCGACAGCGCTGCTGCTTGACGGTCTCGTTCGGGTGTTCCCGCCAAAGCTGGGAGGTTTCATCAGTTCTGATGATGAGAGCTTATTCAGCTGCAGGTAAATCTGCTGCATTATTGCATGCTATGGCGACCTTACAGGTCCTCCGTGTCATGCACCGGGGTGGTGGTGACCAGCAGTCTCTCTGAGACTCGCTTTCAGCCGCTGATTGTCGCCTCGTGCTACAAGATCAGCCGTGCTGAACATCGGTCACGCGATGTCCACGCTTGTGGTCCAGGAAAGCCATCTGTGGTTGAGCAGGCTTCAATGCGTCCCGAGGACCGATTTTCGGCTTCCGTACGCGCCTGTCTCCCCGGATGGCCTCTTTGGCGTCGCCGTGGAGATTTTCGTCAAAGGTCCCCACGATCAGGAGGCAGGCGGAGGGTCTGGGTATAGTTCCACGCCAGAAGCAGCAGGCGTTGCTTCTGGGCGGGAACCCTCTCCGCCTGTTCGCTGCCAAAGAGTACGTCTCCTGCCTTGGTTTACTCCTTCGACCTCTGGTCCGGGGAAAACCCCTGCATGCGGAAGACGGAGCCAACCTCTGAGGTTTTCGAAAGCAGACGAGGGTTTCTAGTGAAGCTCTCCTGAGGTTGGCGACTCGGGAGGAAACGAGCTCTTCTTTGGGTCTGGTCATCGACCCAGCTCCCCCAGGGGGGGGGGAGTCCACCACACACTCCTCGCTGCCGTCCTCCGGGACGGCGGCACCTATTGTGTCGAAGATAGAACTCACTTCCTACCCGAGAATAGCGGTCTCGCATGCCCGACGGTCTGGGGTTCCTCTTCCTGGGCCCGACATGGGCCCGAGCCCCGCTGGCCATGGCAGAGAGCGCGGGGGCACACCACCCCTGCCCTCATCTGACCATCTCCCAGGGTCCTTTCCTGGTGATTCCGCCCACAAGTCCGCCTCCGGGCGGCCCCGCCATGGGGACCATCGGCACGTCCCGACCACGACCCCTGTCAGCTTACCTGGGAGCCTGGCGGAAGCTTCCAGGGGTCTCACAGTGGGTGGTCCGGACAATCCGGCAGGGCTACACGATTCAGTTCGTGTCTGCCCCCAGGTTCGAGGTGTGCTTCACACTCCTGTTCCCCGAACAGGCGCCTCATTCCTGCGAGAGGAGATCGACGCCCTTTTAACAAAAGGTGCGGTCGAGCCGGTACCCCCAGCCGATATGGACCGAGGGTTTTACAGCCCATACTTCCTGGTCCCCAAGAAAGCAGGCGGGCTGCGACCAATCTTGGATTTGAGGCGTCTAAAGCGGCACCTGGCCAAGTACCGGTTCAAGATGCTGACGGTCCGCTGCATTCTACCATGCATCCGTCCTGGAGATTGGTTCGCAACAATCGACCTGAAGGGCGCGTACTTCCAGGTAGAAGTGGTTCCAAGGCACAGACCCTTTCTAAGGTTCTGTTTCCAGGGCCATGCTTACCAGTACAAGGTCCTACCCTTCGGTCTTGCCCTATCCCCCTCGCACCTTTACGAAGGTTGTCAGGGCCGCGCTAGCCCCGCTCCGCCGGGCAGGCATTCGGATCCTGGATTACCTCGACGACTGGCTTCTCATAGCCTCATCCAGAGACCAGTTGATCCGACACCAGGGCAAGGTGCTTTCGCACTTAAACCGTTTGGGTCTGAAGGTCAACTGGGAAAAGAGCCGCCTCACTCCGGTGAGGACCATCTCTTTTCTCGGGATGGAGCCTGAACTCCGAGAGCATGCTGGCGCAACTATCGGTAGATCGCGCCAGGGCCTTGCTGACCGCCCTTTTCGCGGTGTCTTCTCGACCAGTGGTCAGACTGAAGTTATTTCAGAGGCTCCTGGGGCATATGGCAGCCGCAGCCCCAGTCATTCGACACGGGCTCCTGCGTATGCGACCACTGCAGCAATGGCTTCTCTCGCGAGTTCCGAGTTGGGCATGGCGTCAGGGAGCGCTACGTCTGCCCACGGCAGACATGCTCCCTTACATGAAGGTCTGGAAGACGGAGTGCTTCTGAGGTCTGGGGTGCCTCTTTCGAGCCACCCCAACCGTGTGGTGGTCACCACCGATGCCTCCAAGACCGGTTGGGGCGCTGTGTGCGGTTCCCACCGAGAGTCCGGTGCCTGGACTGGAAGACGCTCTTGCTGGCACATAAACCGTCTCGAGCTAGTTGCAGTCATTCTGGCGCTACGGCGCTTCTGCCCGCTCCTCCGGGGGCGGCACGTGCTGGTCAGGACCGACAGCACTGCGGTAGTAGCGTACATCAACCACCAGGCGGTGTACCCTCCCGCTTCCTGCACTACCTCGCCCAACAGCTGCTCCTCTGGAGTTAGAGCGACTTCCGTCGCTCGAGCCTTCATATCCCTGCGGAGTGTAACAGGATCGCGGTTCCGCCGTCCAGATTCCACCCCTCGACGGGAGATTGGCGACTCCATCCTCGGGCTGTTTAGCAGATTGGGACATCTTCGGCGAGGCCCAGGTACCTGCTGCCTCCCGTGTGAATACCCATTGCCGGCTCCTATTCCTGTCCCTGGCTCCTCTCGGGACAGATGCGCCGGCTCACTGCTGGCCCAGGAACAAACGCTTATGTGCGTTTTCCCAGTGAAGCCTCCTAGCACAACCCCTGTGCAAGGTCAGGGGGGGACGAGCGCGGGCTACTCTTTTTCGCCCTCTTCTGGCCGAACAGAGTATGGTCTCCAGACCTCTCTGCGCTCGTGACAGCCCCCCCTTGGCCGATCACCCTGAGTCCGGATCTGACTCAAGGGGGGGGATACAGGCACCCACGGCCAGACCTCTGGGCCCTGCTTGTATGGCATATCTGTCCGCGGTGGACCCCGAGCCTCTACCACCCCTCGCGGTGACTACCTATACCATGCGTTAGCCCCCTCCACTGATTGTGCTACGCTGGCAAGTGGGGTCGGTTCGTCGAATGGTGCTCTTCCTGCCAGGAAGACCCCGGGACATGCCCCATCTGAGTCGTGTTGACCTTCTCCAGGAGAGGTTCGATCGGGGGCTGTCCCCATCGTCCCTCTAGGTCTACGCCGTCGCTATTTCTGCCTTCCACCTCCGGGTTGAAGGGAAATCAGTGGGCAGCCACGCACTGACGGTGAGATTTCTCAAGGGGGCTAGGCGCCTCCGGCCTCCTAGACCACCCTCCATTCCTCTTGGGACCTCTCCGTCGCCCTTCGGGGCTGCGGAAGTCACCTTTTGAGCCCTGGCATTTGGCAGAGCAGCGTGTCCTCTCACGGAAGACCGCACTCCTGCTTGCTTTGGCCTCAATTAAGAGGTTGGGAGATCTCCAGGCACTGTCCGCCGACGAATCCTGCCTGGAATTCGGCCCTGGCGATTCCTTGATTACCATCAGGCCCAGGCCCGGATTCATCCCCCAGGTCCCATCCGTCCCCTTCCGGGACCAGGTGGTGACCCTGCAAGCTCTGCCCCGGGAGGAGGCAGAACCAGCCCAGGGTTCGTTATGTCCTGTGAAAGCTCTCCGGATCTACTTGGACAGAACCCGGGAGCTTCGTCGCTCCCAGCAGCTCTTCATATGTTTCGGAGGCCAGCGTAAGGGTTCCGCTGTCTCCAAGCAAAGGCTTGCCCACTGGCTAGTGCGGCTATCCACCTAGCTTATGAGGCGTGTGAGGTTCTCTGCCCTCTCCATCTGAGGGCCCACTCCACTCGCGGCATCGCTGCCTCGTGGGCGTTGGCTAGAAGGGCCTCACTCTCCGACATTTGTAGAGCTGCGGGCTGGTCTACACCTAACACGTTCATCAGGTTCTACAACCTTGATGTAGGCTCTGTTCCCTTTGTGGTCCTGAGTGGTGGCAGTCACCCTTAGGGGACGGAGCAGGTGTAAGCTTGCAGTACTCTCCTCGTCATCGGGAGAAGTACACCTTTCTAAGAGCTCCCCCTTCGGGCGGCTCTCCCATCCTCCCCCCTTCGGCATCTGACTGAGCGGAGTCAGCGCTGCCAGGTTCCGTGTGGTGGCTTTGCTCCGGCCTGGTCCCCGCAGAACTAGGGTACAGATCTGGGAGTCCCTCTCTGGCGCTCCCTTTCTATGTTCTTATACAGCTCCCCCTTCAGGTGGCTAGTATGAACCCGTTCCGTTACTCCCCTTGCTTTGGTGCGTAACGATGACTTCCGTCTCTGCCTCCTCTCTCTTGCAGAACGATGACCCGCTGGTAGCCCTTCGGGCCTCGACGCGATCTCCGCCACTCCTCCCTGCGGGTCGAGGGGTGCCTCCTTCTGGTCGTCAGCATCAACCAAGTACAGCAGAAGCTCTCAGTGTTGGACGACTTCCCCGTCAATGAGTATTCCGGGCAGGGGCAGAAGGAGTTCCCATTCAGGTACTAACGGCCTCTTACTAACCCCTCTCTTGGGTTTAGTGCCGACCTGTCTGGATGGACTTCGGGCATGGCCCTTTAAAGAGGCCCCCATTCAGTCGGTCTAATCCCGACTAACGTCTCCGGGACCGACTGAAAGGGAACGTCTAGGTTACTTGCGTAACCCCACGTTCCCTGAATAGGGAACGGAGACGTTACCCTTCGCCATGCCCTGGAAGTCATGGATCTGAGGTAAGCTGGGAGGTAAGTGGGTCCAGCTCCTCGGAAAATTCCATACTGGAGGCTTAGGCACGCCCGGCTTTATACCCGGCTGATTGCTAATCAATCACCTACGCCTGCAAATTAATTTGCCCGTTGATATGTTCGTCAGTCGCTCTCACGGTGATTCGCTCCTATCAGTCGGTCTAATCCCGACTAACGTCTCCGTTCCCTATTCAGGGAACGTGGGGTTACGCAAGTAACCTAGGCGATTCACGTTGTTTCTGCTGTTAAAACATTTAATAATGCTTTTTAAAATCTGTTCCTGCTGTTCCCAAAGCTTGGCTAAAACATCTGGGTACCAACCCTTTGTGTATGACATGTTCTCAACCCACATAGTATTCTAAAATAAACATGTGTAGCAAAATGTAACTATAAAATTAAATAAAATAATAATATTAAATAATGGGAATATTGAATTACATAAAATATTACTTTAATAATGAAATAATAGCATTTAAAATGCTGGATTTTAAAAGGGGGGCTTCAAAAAAGCCTTTATGGAGGTTTAACAGCTTTTAACTATACCATGAATTTTTTTGCCCAGGAAAACTTTACATCTCTGTTAAAATCAAAGGGAATTATTCACTTTATGTAAAGTACATTTGATTAAACCAGTGCTTTTAAATTCAATAAACTGTTTTAATAATTAACTCTATAGCCTCTGTTCCCTCTTTTAATTTCATTAACTGCCTCGATAGCTTTTGAGCTTGCTCATTTAAAGGAGGTGCTATTAACAAGAGGGAGACCATTGCAGCATTGCTAAATGTAAATGTCCCTGTGAATTTGAGGAGACGACTGGAAAGGAGTTCTTAGCCCTGCATTAATTTTGGAAGAGCTTGAAAGAGTGCGTTCCCAAAGCAGAGTGAATCTTTAATGCCGCTGTTTCGCACAAGGCAAAAGAGGTTTTCTGTGTCCGAGCCACGTGATCCACCCACTCGCTCCTGCAGTATCACAAACCAGCATCAACCCCACATCATCTGAACGCTGAGAGAGAAAAAAGAAGGGTTGTAAAGTATGGAACAGGAACATTGTGAAGTTGAGCTCTTGTAAATCTCACAAAGAGGTGATTCTTTTTAAAAGCTTCTTGGAACACACACACATTTAGAAATTCTTGTTTGAAATTTGTTTGTAATCTCATGTGAGTACGTAACGCCTCCTTCCCTGCGTTATCGGGTTCTTTTATACTTAGGTTAATAATTTACTCTGTCAAATTAAAACATAAGTAGGGATTTTTCGTGTTTATATGAATAATCTTTGCAAAAATTAACATTTACATGAACTCTGAACATTTAATGAACATGAATCAAACCAGTGAAGAAATATACAAGGAAAGAAAAATAAAATTCATAGACCTAAACTGGCATAGGTAACCTAACCCTCATTCCATGTTTAAGGCCTGTCCGGGGCGCTTTACTTTTCTGTTAAATTACAAAGGTGCCGGATTTGCAGTCACATGTCTGTCACAGTACTGAAAATCCGGGCAGTCCAAGATAAATTCACGTCATGATTGTAAATAATCCAGGTTATGCAAATATTTCCTTATTCTGGTTTCTCAGAAACAACAGTATAAGTAGATTAAAAAATGGAAAACTTAACTTAACTTGAGAAAAATCAAGTAACGTTTCTTCAATCCTTGAATCTCGTACAAAATATTTCCAGCGAGACCTTTTGTATCGAAGCATTCGTTTCTCGAGGTACCACTGTATTACATTTTGTCATTTTTTTACTGCAAAAGAACAAACAGTTTTGTATATTTTAACAAAAATCAAAAGTATTTAGACAAATATAAAATTCATAAAACCCCTGCAAAAAAGCAAAGTTAGGGTCAAAACAACGAGAAAATTGCATAAAAAAGCAAGCAAACCTCTCCTAAACCTATACACCGTTTTAAGCACTTTTTTGTACTATTGTGTCAGAACCTTTAAAAACACAAGCCATATGACATGTCTTGTACTTCCAAGCATTTTGCCAGTAGGCACTGATGTTGGGTCTGTAAAATGAAAGACAATCATCCATTTTTTCACATTTTAATTTGAATTACTTAGCAAAAAAACGTCTGTTTAAAACCAAAAATATCAAAACTAATAACGTATTTGAAAGGTATACTTTATGTTTGGAATCAAAATTAATCAACAGCTGGGTTGCGTCACTCTTCTTATTAGGGCCGGGTCATGATGGTCAGCGTCCCTCCGCACAGACACCTCCTCTAGGTGCTCCCAGGCCAGCCAGGCGACGTAGTCTCCTCCAGCATGTCCTAGGTGTTCCTCTGTGCCTCTTCCCAGAGATACATGCCCAGAACACCTCCCCCATGGAGGCGTTTATAAGTGCTGCTTTTCAAACAGGCACACTGCAACCCATAATTCCAAGTACAAGCGATTATGGTGGTGGTTTTCTTAAAAAGCATTATTTTTTTTATTATTCTTTGTTTATTTTCTTGCTCTCACCACAAATTAACAGCTCAAGATGTTGTTTGAATGTGGACCAGCTTCTGGAGCAGGTTTTTTTTTATTTTAGCCACTTTTTAGTTCGGTTGTTGCTTTCTCACCTTCCCAAAACGAACCGAACTAAATGCAAAAGCGAACTCTAGAACAAGTCATTTCAAGTCAGGCGTGAAGTTACCGTAACTTTATTTTCAACACTCATTTCAATACTCATTTAAAGGGGTCATTCTGGCACATCCTGTTTTAAAAGAAATTTGCATACAGGACATTGTTTCTTATAGGTCACAAAACAATCTGACGACACCTGGTCAGGACAAAAAGCAGAGAACTCTCCAATCAGCAAGAGGTTTTCCTTCATTTAACATTACATTAAAGTACTGCTTATATTCATAGGCCACATTCACACGGCTGCGTGCTCTTATACGTATAAAGTAAGTCTGTAATGATCAGAATTTGCGTTTGATGACAATTTGAAAGTGTGCGTTTGATTTTGGAGAAAGATGCCGTTCCAAAATGTAATCAGGGAAGTGTTTCATATAATCACATATAATTTGTTTACTAAAGGCAGTCATTATAAAGTACCTAGATCGTTTGTTGAGAGTCTATGTGTTTGATGCACATTTAAACGAGTGAAATATCATTTAATATAATGAGTGGTTGCTATATTAAATACAGTTAGATTTAAATATTCATAAGATTGGAGTCTGCTTGTACTTAAAGTTTCAGACGGCTGCCTTTTCCTCTTGTCTAACCTGACTGTTGCTACCAGACACAACTAGCAAATGTGCTTTTAGTAAATGTGGCAATATTCCCATGCGGCATTGCTCTGGGCACAGGCAACAAAATGATTAATGTCCGGTAAATATAATTGAGCTTCCATTTGGATGTGTGCTTGTTTTCCTGGCCTGTCTCTCTCTTGCTCGGGGACAAGCATCAACGGTAGTAAACAGACTGAAATTATATGTGGATTTATGCCTTATTAGTTTCTGCAGCTGTTTGATTGTGCTCCCACTGTTAACAATGTTCACCAGAGACTGTAAATAACAAAGTGAAGGAGCAATGCTCCACGTCTACGCTCCTCTCTAAACACTCTCAGTCACTCTCGCAGAAGTCAACAAGAGACAGGTGTAAAATGCACTCCTCTTTTTATGCAAACCTTTTTCAATGGGGATTGAAAGTATGCAAATGAGTCACATGAGTGTTTTTGGCATTTTAAGAAGTGTTTTCTTGAGGGATATTTCGGCTAATGGAGGATCTCAGGGCTTTGTGATGTAGTGTGTTAAAAAAAATTTTCTTGTTGACAATGGTTCCACCTGCATTGATATTTGAGGTTGGCTCCACCTCCCTTGCCGTGCATTACAGCAAACACCCTGCAATCTGCTTCACCAGGAATTGATCAGAAATTGCTTAAAGAGGTACATTGTACTGTACCAACTACACACAGTTAAAGAAACACAACGTTGTCCAGTAGGGGTGTGACGATGACCTCTGCTTGTGATCTACAAACAGTATGTCTGCAATACAATCTGTTTAAAGTTTTTAGAGTTAAAAGTTAAAAGAGTTAAAAGTTTTTAAATTTGCATGGACAGCATAGGTGCCATTTCTTTTAGCAGATTATTTATGTTTGGGTTGCCTCCTTGAATATTATAAACTGGTGGCCAATCAGAGCAGTGAATGCTTTCGTTTAAAACTGTAAGAGCTCTGTAAGAATTAAAAACATTTTTGTAATCTATAAAGCCATTGCAGTTTTGTCTTTGGTGGCACTGTTGTTGCTCCCTCACCCCTCTGTCTCTGTGCTGAAGCAGTAAGAAGAATGATGGGCTGCTTGGGTTTGTTAAACTCATCACTTGTGACTAATAAAAACACACTTAAATATAATGAAACTCCAGATATAAAGCAAAACAAATATTAATGTATAAAGCAAAACAAAATTTAATAAACTCTCAAATGTAATTGTGTTAACGATTAAAGCAGACTCTCGAATCAAAACATATAACATGATACACACCAAAACTTAAATTATATAACGTAAATTAATTGATTGACGTCAAACGTTAACAGAATTTAAATATTAAATAGTTGTATCAAAACTGCGTTGTCAACCAACCCCAGAACCCCCTCCCCAGTGAGTCACCGTTGCAGGCCTGTGGTTGGAGCGATGGGGAAATAACTCAGCATTTCCTGTCGATGAAGTCCTCTAGAAAAAAACTCCCGTTGATGTCCAGATAATCGAGTCTGTTCACCTTCGAAAAGTCCCGTCCTCATCGAATAATCCCAAGAGATATTCTCTAGTCCCAAAAGTAAACTCAACTCCTGAACTGCACTTGCGAACACTTACTTTCTTTTAAAATCTTTCCAAACTCTCTCTCTTCTTCTCCATCTCAATCACTCCTTCCCTCAATCATTCTGCTGTCTCCCAAAAACAAGCTCGACTCCAAACTTATAAACCTCTTCTATCTCTCTTTTTTTAAAAAAAACAAACAAACAAACAAAAAAAAACCCTGCCCCCTCAATCCCGGTCACCAATCCAAAGTAATCCCATTCTTCCAGTACTGATTCCTCCAATCAAAAATAGCATAATGCCGAAAACAAGTTAGCTTGGGCATTACCTACAAAGTAATAGGACTTTCATTTCCCAACGAAATACATAAAGCACTTAATAAAACTGAAAATCTGTAAATAAAATTTAAATGTAACATTATACTGTCTGTTTAAAGCTATTATTAGATTATAAAATAACTATTATAGTGGTTTACTCAAGTTATAATAGCTTTAAATATTTAGAGCCAGGGCTGAAACCTATTGATCAATGGTTTTAGAA
>SRMA01000855.1:9589-30366 GCA_007224835.1 Danionella cerebrum
GGAATGACTCCCCGTGCGTAAGAGGTGGTTTCTCCACGCTGCGCGTCGTGTGATTCGTCGGCGATCGCGTCAGTCTCAAAATGGTTGAGCTGATTGGTTTCCATAGAATCAGAGCTTTCCATCGATATATAGATCTCCCAGATTGGACAGATGGTCGGGGGGTAGGGACACGCAGAAGCTCGACGTCGAAAGCGTTTGTGAATGAAAGGTTTCCAAAAGCGCAGCAAGATGGCTTAAATGAGCTTCTACCCCCCTTTTACAGTGTTTCTTTAGGAGTTTTTTTTGCTGAAATCATGTCCCGTAAGCAAGTAAAGAAGACTATGAACGTAGCGGAAGCTTTGGACAAGATTTTTCTATATTTCAATTATTGTGCCAAACTGTGCCAAACTGTGCTAACATGGATTACGCCTGAACTTTGTTCAATCAAAACCTTTACAGAATATTAGTTTCTTGTAGTATGAACACCAAACTTGCTACAGATGTCCTTGACATGTAGTTGTTACAATTGATTGTGTTTATTTGCTTCTTTATAAGTAAAATAAGGAGATATTGGAGGAAACATGTGTTTTTTTTTTAGGCTGAGTTCATTTTTTGGCCATTCCAACATCAATTACTTTTACCCAGTGTTCTTGACTGTCAAATTAACTCATCCACACCACCCCCCAAGAACCTATCTTCATTTTGATAAAAAGATTTGCAGTTTAGGCCTTGTAAAAGCTGAGAAATGCCTTAAAAAGTAAAAGTATAGGATTTTCGGAAAATAGGCCTCAGGGCTTAAGAGGTTAATATATTACTTAATATAAACATGCAGATGACAAAGAAACTGAAACAGACATTAACCATCTTCTCCACAGTATCGGCACAATATCTGCAGCGATGGCAGGTGTACTTTGGCTCCGCCCGTCTTTTTCATTTTCTATTGCGTCACATCTGCAAAACCGAACAAATCCTAAGCTTCTGACGACAAAAAGTAGTTTTTTCCGCTTACTGCCATGTTTTTTCTGTAGCTCTATGGCAGGGGTGGGCAAAGTCCTTCCTGGAGGGAATATTAATATTATTCAAACCACAAGGTTTATTTATTTATGTTTCTTTAGTTAAATTTATCATGGTTTATTATTTTTTATGGTCTTTAGTGGAAATATAGTTTGGTGAAACATCGTTTTTATAATTTAATTAATATGTATAATGACATTTTTCCCCCTGTGATGGACTGGCGACCTCTCCAGTGTGTACCCCACCTCTCGCCCCATGTGCACTAGAGATAGGCTCCTACAGACCCTTGTGACCAAAAGGGAATAAATGAATGATTGAACTACATATTTCTTAAAACTGAATTAATTTTTACTTCAATTCATTGTGTTTCGATCGTAAAATGTAAATAAATCCAGTAAGTAAATATTTTATTGGTGAAATGGAGCTCTATTTAGAATGTTGTGATTAGAGTTGAGCAATTTATCTGTAAAATAGTAAAAGATGAAAAAATGCTTAATATAAAAAAATTAATAGATTTTCCAGTGAGCTTCTGTTCCCTCTCAGTAATTATTTTACAGTACTTGAGGTTTACATGATTACCATTGTGTGTGGACAAAATTGAAAAAAAAGTTATTTTTAATTTCAAGACAAATTAAAATTTAATCAAATTTTGTAAAAAAAAAAAAAATTGAGATTCAATTTCTATTAACAATTATCTGCTAAAACGTTTTTCTGACGCCAAAAGATTTTAGTTAAAGAACCTTTTATGTAGAAGCTTTTTCAAAGTTTGTGTTTATGTTAGCTTTCATGATACGGTGAAAATATATTAATTATATTTTAATTCTAATAAACATTTCACACTTTTCACAAGTCTTTTGTGCACTTTTCTCAATTTTTAAGGCTATTAAAATTATTCCTTCTGATTTTTTCCAAGTTCACAAAATGCTACTGCAGTTAAATTCATGTTTCTTATTATACCACCATTGCGGTGCACAAATACTTCCGGATTTAATTTCCTTTCAATTTTAGAAGAAAATTGTGTTGTGAAAGCGACAAAAAGCAGTGGAAAAAACAGTGTGTGACAGCAACACGTCTCTGTAGAGTTAGATCATATCTCTGAGGAATTGTCCACAAATAGAAACCAGTAAAAAAGACAGAAATGGAAGCGTAAAATGAAGATAGAAATCTGATGAGAATTTATTGAGACAGTATGGATCATGTGATCAGATCCAGTGGATGTTAGGTTCTTCCTCCTGTTACTTTTATTTTGTCATTTTCTCAGTCTTTTATTTTGTTAACTTTCTCCTGTTCCTGCCTGCTCCTCCTCTTTGTCTGTGTCTCCACCTTCTTGTACCTTATATTCTGGCCCCTTCTCCTGTGTGTCTTCATTCTGTGTCATTGTTAATTGCCCTCATGTGCCCCACCTGCTCCTCATGTCTGGTTCGTCATTCCCTCGTTTGCCTTCTACCTTTTTAAGCTCCTTGCACCCTGTTCCATGTGCGGGTTCATTATTATTAATATTGTTCCGTGTCTGGTAAGCCTGTCTCTTCATATAGCTCTGCTCAGTCCTTTGAAGAGTTTATATATATTTTTTTGTATTTGCTCCCCAGCAACCGGCTGGCTAACAATCGTTGATTGTCTTTTGAGTTAATGTTTTCCTTGTTTTGTTTGAGTTAGCTTTAGTTTTGTTCAGTATATTTTATGTTAGGTTTTGCCCTACCTCGGGTGTTTGTGTTTATTTGTTTATATTTATTTATTAAAAGAGAGTTGACCCCATCTTGTGTGTGTGCATTTGAGTTCATTTAACCCTTCCTTTACCATCTTGGAGGGTTGCCCCTAACAGAATGAACCCGCCATTCTGAAGAACTCAGCACACACTATTCTTGCAACCATGGGTCACTCTCGTCGATGCAAGCCATGGCCCCCCTCTTCAGCTCCCTGCCGTGTGGTGCCGGTTAACCCTGATGTCTCCAGTCTCAAACAAGCTGGTCGCCCCTTAGGAATATATGCAGCCTCCCTGCTCCTCGCCCTGAATGATCATGGATTAGAGGAGCATGAAGTCATCCGGCTATTCTGTTCTGGTCTGGATTATCCTGTCTCAGCAAATATTTTTCTTGAGGATGGTGACTATTCGATTTGGGAGACTATCAGGTCAGTGATGAATGTGATGGAGGGACCCGATTCTTTTGAGAGGGCCTTTGGTCACATCTACTCCATACGCCACCAGGTTGAGCCAGCTGATCTCTCACCTCCAGTTGCTCTGAGTGAGACCGCCTCTTCTTGCGTCAAATTTCCTTCTACCGCTGTGTTCTCCACTCCGCCCCAACACAGACAGAGCGAGGATCCAGCGAGCCACTCCCCATCAGCCCACAGTACCCCCCACTTCAACTATGATACTTTGTCTGTGAACCCTTTGTCCAGTTACCCTGTCTGTAACCAAGTTTCCAGTTGTCCAGAGCCACCTCTGCCTGCCAAGTCATCCGTTTTTGGTCACCCCGCATCGGTCCCCAGCAACCCTGTCCCTGCCTGGATTCTCAGGCTGGTGGAAGAAGAAGTCAGAGCCGGAAGATTTTCCTCCCTGGGTTTGGCCACTCCCACCAGTCAGCGCTCTGCTGCCTTGCCCGATGTTGTGCCTGCTGACCCCTGTGATGACACTGCGCTCCAGGAGAACCCTGGAACTGTGGAGGATTCTATATGGCTCAAGTCCTCTAGGTCTAGCCCTGTGTGCCGCCTGGATTCAGTTACTCCTGAATCTTCTCTGTTTAAAGTTGGTCTTGTTCCATTTGAAGTGGTCCCCGTCTATGCTGATGTGTCTGCTGTTTCGGCGCAGACTAGAGGAGTGGAATCTGCTGCCCAGTCACTGGACGGAGATTTCTCCAGTGCACTTGCCTGCCAGCAGCTTTGTGAGGGTTCCCAGTCGACATGTCCCTGCGCTGCCCCTCACGTTTTTGTTGAGAGAATAATTTTTGGGCATTATGTAGTTTTTTGCCTTTTTGTTTTTGTGAGACTTTCATTTGGTTTATTGTGCTATTTTTTTAAGTTTATTGGCACCTATCGTCGAGCCCTGTTGGCCCTTCCTGCTCCCCTTGTCCGTCATGCCCTTTGTTCACCCCCTATGCGCTTGAGCATCTGTGCTCCCAGGACACTGTTAGCATTACCAGCTTCCCCTGAGCGTCGTGCCCTGTGCTCGCCCCCAATGCGTTTGGGCATCTGTGCTCCCAGAACACTTTTAGCTTTGCCTGCTCCTCCTGAGCGCCTTTCCCGTTGCTCGCCTCCATTGCGCTCTCTCCAGTGTGTTCCTGAGGTGCTGCTGTCCAGCCTGATGGGGATTAACTGTGCCCTGGTTCAAGTTCTGTCTCCAGCTTGGCCTCCTGGGAACCTAGCTCCTGCAGCAGAAGTCACCTCTGCTCCTCTCCTTGCCCCTGCTCAGTATGGTCGGAGCCTCTGTGCCAAGGTCTGCACCACCAAGTTTGGACTCAAGTTTTGTTATGATTATTTTATTATGATTTTTGTCCATGTTTTCTGTTCTCTGCCCCCTTTGTTTGCCTCCCCTTTCTGTTCCCTGATCGTCCGCTGGCTCACCCTTCCTGCCCCTCCTTGGTCTTGTTTTCCCCCTTGTCTGTCAGAGTCTCCCTAGCCCCTATTCTCTGACCCTTTGTGTGGATCCTGTGTGCTTTTGCCCCCTTTATGGGTTACAGGATCCCGGGCTCTGTTCTGTTTTTATTTATTTCTGTCTTGTTCCTTTTCGTTTCTGTTGGGGTGTCTGGAAGCCACCCCTTAGGGGGGGGATTATGTTAGGTTCTTCCTCCTGTTACTTTTATTTTGTCATTTTCTCAGTCTTTTATTTTGTTAACTTTCTCCTGTTCCTGCCTGCTCCTCCTCTTTGTCTGTGTCTCCACCCTCTTGTACCTTATATTCTGGCCCCTTCTCCTGTGTCTTCATTCTGTGTCATTGTTAATTGCCCTCATGTGCCCCACCTGCTCCTCATGTCTGGTTCGTCATTCCCTCGTTTGCCTTCTACCTTTTTAAGCTCCTTGCTCCCTGTTCCATGTGCGGGTTCATTATTATTATTATTGTTCTGTGTCTGGTAAGCCTGTTCTCTGCTCGGTCCTTTGAAGAGTATATATATTTTTGTATTTGATCTCCAGCAGCCAGCTGGCAAGCAATCGTTGATTGTCTTTTGAGTTAATGTTTTTCTTGTTTTGTTTGAGTTAGCTTTAGTTTTACTTCAGTATATTTATGTTAGGTTTTGCCCTACCACGGGTGTTTGTGTTTATTTGTTTATATTTATTTATTAAAAGAGAGTTGATCCCATCTTGTGTGTGTGCATTTGAGTTCATTTAACCCTTCCTTTACCATCATGGAGGGTTGCCCCTAACAGTGGAGTTCCATGTGATCTCATCGTCCGTTGTAAACGTGTTCAAGTCGTTTCATTGAGTTCTTTATAAAAGCTTGTATCTCACTGAATCCTGTCTGCTTCATCAGGTCACCCGCCCAGAGTTCCCAGTCCATGTGGATGGTCCCAGCATCAGAACCAAGAGCAGGGTTTATTTCGGGAAGCCTGGAGCCTTCTATGGGACAACGGCTCAAGATCACTTCCCTGTGAAAGAAGGGGTCTGCGCCAAACCCACCAGCCACCCCCCCAGCCGTATGCTTCAGGAGCAAGGTATCACTGGTTTCCATTCACTCCCATCATCATTATAAAGCCAAGACGACTAGATCATAAAGGGGACCGGTGCATTAGCGTCCGATCAGCCGCATCATTTATGAACGTTATGTTATAAACCGACACCAAACGTAACTTTAACTTGTGATGGCGACTGACGGGATACTAATGCACAAGAACCCGATGAAGATACAGCTTTAAACTCTCAACATTTGAAAGATGAGCAGAAGCTCCTTATGTTAAAGTCACCACCTACTCCCCATCAAGGTGTTTCAGAACCTTTTGAGTTTCTTTGTCAGAAAACATGAAAACCATGTGATCGTTCTGATTCAACAAGCGGAAACAGCTGATGCTAATGTTGTTAGTTGCATCACAAACAGGAAGTTACAGACTCTTTAAATTCTGTCTTTATTTGCCCTCTTCTGCTTATCCTGAGGGAGGGACATGCATCAGGCTGTTTTTCTCTCAGGAATCTTCTCTTCTCCTCATTTTACTCCTTTGTCACTAAAAGTCGCAAGGAACACCTGCAAAAGTGTAAACATTTCAAAAGTGACACAGCGTCAGAAAAGTCTCCAGTAGGCAACAGTGTAGTTTAGTGACCGTCTGGGGTGGTGCGCTCCGGTTTTCATTGGGACATTAACTTTCTTGCAGTGTTTTCTGAGTAACCGTTGTTGTGGTTGTTCAGCCAGTGTTCACTATTCTCTACGATTGGAGCCGAATACAAGGCTTCAGTGATGAAAGAGTTTGTGCTGATAAAGGTTCTTAAGACGGTTCTGATTCCGTAGATCGTTACAGAATATACCCAAGTCCTGATCGGGAGATGACATCTGATTCTAATCGAGTCTGAAACGTCTAATCGATCCCGATTTCCTGTCACATGACCACTTTATACCTTTATTACATTTACAGACGTATCATTTCTTTTTCTGGATTCAACATCAGGAGGAGCTTAAATACCCCTCCCCCACATTCATTTTGTTTTTCTTTGCTTTTGTCATGTAACATAGTCATTTTAAAACGTTTGTTTTTTCTTTCAGAGCCAGAGCCAATGCTCACATCCACACAAAAACACTTTGTGTTCCAGAGCGGCGGAAGACACGAGCTGACTCAGAGCGAGCTTCAGCGGGTAAATATTTATCTTTATTTCTTCTACTAATGAAGAGTGGGGCACTTCTGTTACTGGACTTTGTACAAACTATACGTGAAAGAGGAAATATTTATAAACCTTTACATATGTCTGTAAAAGATTTATAAACACGAATGTTGAAAACACGAAGATTTATAATCATGAAATGTATGTTTAGCAAAAAGAAACAATTTTAAAAAAATCAAGAAAGGAAAACTATTTGTTTCTGTTTCTTAACAGCTTTGGATGGAAATGGTGCTTTATTCACAAATATTTTACATACCGTATTTTTCGGCTCATAAGACGCACCGGCACATAAGACGCACCCAATTTTTAAAGAAGAAAATCCAGAAAAAAAAGATTCTGAAACAAATACTGTTGTAAAATATTTTATATCAACTGTGTAAAAGTTAACAGCCAAACATGTAACATGAACAGACAGTAAACAGTAAAAGTAACAAAAAAAAGGCTGTAATGTTTTTCTTTGCCCCCACTCATCACTCTAAAGTCCACCATTCGTTATCACCATCACTGTTCCAGTGCAACATTGTCACTACATTACTAATAATAGCTAGTAACATGGTCACTACATTACTAATAATAGCCAGTAACATTGTCACTACATTACTAATAATAGCTAGTAACATTGTCACTACATTACTAATAATAGCCAGTAACATTGTCACTACATTACTAATAATAGCTAGTAACATTGTCACTACATTACTAATAATAGCTAGTAACATTGTCACTACATTACTAATAATAGCTAGTAAGATTGCCCCCACATTAGTAATAATACAGTGGTTCTCAAACTTTTTTAGTCGAGCCCCCCTATAAACAAACACTCCCTAATAGCAGAGCACGTTACTTACGTTTGTTATCTCGTATGTACATGTGTGAGATGTACCGTTGAGAGATGATTTGAGTTTGAGTTTATTAAAGAAGAGTTTCAGTCATTGAGAGCGTTTTTGTTTACCTCACGCGAGCGCGAGTGCGCGCGCGCGCGCGCGAGAGAGAGAGAGAGAGAGATAGAGAGCGAGCGCTGGAAACAAACGTATGCTTTTTGTTCTAATATAAATCCTTTTGATTTTTGTCAGCTTATGAAAACCCAAATAACTCCAAAGGATCAAACTGTCCAAGATTGTGAAACTGTCCAAGTGAATGTTTAGCGGAAATAAAACCCTCACAGACTGAAGACGATGCTTATCGATCATCATCTTATCGTCAGGCTCAAAAAACATAGCAGACAAACTATGAGCTGTGCCCATTTCACATCTTGAAATGTATTTTAGCGTGAGAAAACGTGTTTGTAGCGTGAGAGATCACTCAAATGCGAGAGTCAGCTGATCTCTGTAGTTTCGCTCGTGACGTAAGTATGGATGCAGATGCCAAAGGCATTGTGGGAAATGTAGTTTCCCCCCCCCCCGTTTTCGTTACGTCCGCGCAATGGCAGAGATGGGCGATGACGTCAGCGCGCAGCGCTTGGTAAACAAATATGGCCGCGGCTTCGGCCTAGCTCCGGAGCTCTTACACCTCTCATACGGCCGTTACTGGACTTCGCGGCGGTTTGCATTCGCTTCATAAGACGCACCAACTTTTCCCCCTCAGTTTTGGGGAAGAAAAAGTGCGTCTTATGAGCCGAAAAATACGGTAATATTCAAGTTTTGTGGAAAGATCTTGAACATCCTGAACGATCCAAAGATAATGTGTTTTTTGAAAAAAAAGACAAAGATAAAATCCTCTTTTCAAAAGCTTTCCTCTGGTGAGCAGCAGGAGATCACCGGGAGCTTTCCAGCAGCTGAATTTCATGGCTGCCTTAGGATTACTTCCTCACCACAGACGAAACGAACACAGACTCAAATGTTTTCTATAGCTAAAGAAAAATGAAGCACTGAAGATGTGTTTACTGACTGGTGCTGAGCTGTTTTAATAGTCATGTGATCAGAGTGAGCATTGGATTGGTTCCGAATAAATTATTTAATTTTGAGAAAAAATCTAAGACATAGACCAGGAATATATGCTCAAGATCAGGCTTTGCCCAAAAAAACACAACAGGACTTTGAAAGAGGGCAAAAGTGAATCTTATTTTGTCAGTAACTGGTTTTTTAAGGGCCATGAGTCCCGCCTGTTTCAGATCTCATCTGCCTGAGATTTTCAAAAATGGGCGTGTACTGCTGCATAGAGTAGGTTGGGATGTGGTATGACTTGGCTTTCGATAAAAAATATCAAAGATACGTGCTTCATAACAGCCGATAAAACACACATAGCTGCAGTAAAGGGGGATAGAAGTCCTCCCCAATTGTAAGCGCATGGCTAACTGCATTGATTTGCAATTCCCAGGTCCACCATTCTCCAGTTCTCGTTGCTTTCTCGATTAAAACAGTTGCTACAGATCCATAGTTTCAAATTCTTGGTTGTTAGTGACCAACCAACCGATCAAAGCCAGAGATTAGCTCTGACTTCACACATTTCTAATTTCACCCATTCTGAACAAAATCTTGGAACTTGAGAACATTCTTCTCATCGGATTGTAGAGCTCAGACTCATGAATAATAAAATACAGATGAGTCATGGGACAAAGTTTAGACAATCGTTTTTCTACCCACATTTGAATGTAACAGACAATATATAATTCCAAAATAATGTTTACCGCTGGTAAATCTCTGAAAATATCAATAATTTACATCCTGTGTATTGTGACCCTTTAAATATTTTTTTTGTGAAATTTTGTGTTGGGCAAACTTTGGGACGGTCTGTCCAGCAGCATCCCGGCTAGTTCTAATCTGGGATAGATAGTGTGCAGACTGAGAGGCAAACCATTAAATAATCTCTTGCTGTTTGTTTTTTAGGTGAGAGACAGTCACATCAGGTTCCAGGAGGCCAAACCAGATTTCAGCACAACCCACGGGGAGATGTTTGTGCCCAAGCCGTACTTCAAGCTTCCCAAAATCCACTCTTATGTGCATAACATCAGCCACATGCCGTTCTGAGCTGAACGTTCCTTTTCAGTCGTTTCCGGAGACGTATTCACCTCGGGAAACTGACTGATTGGCAACGATTCCAAACGACCTGGATCCGCCATCTTACTAAGGGCAAATTGATCTCGGGCATAGGTGAATACAGGGCACCAGACCAAAAAAATCCACCAAGGGGCCGTTGTCTCCTACAGGAGAAAAAACAGAGGCCAAATCATGTTTTTAGAGTGACATAAAAATGAACATAAATAACAAAATCTATACTTTTACTCTCCCAATCTTACAGTTTCAGCATTTTCATCTTGTGAATCTTCTGGGAATTGAAGCTTACTTGAGAACTGAACGTCATTCCAACTTACGAACTTTATACACTCACAGAATATTTCTTCACGCTGAATCTGAGCCGGTGTCACTGCCGCTGACCGTGATTATGTCAATATCACTCGGCCACTGAGTGTAGTATGGCCGTCGTTCACACTGAGCAGCTGAGATTGGTCAGACAAACATTATTTCAGCTAGATTCGAAACATTCTTGAGATCTGTGCAGTCAGACTCTTTTGTGACTGGGACTTTCCTCTGGCTTCAATAGGATTTATGTGGAAACTGTTCTTTCACAAGGATTTTCAGCAATATCCGTTCTGCCCGTAAAGCACTGATGTCATGTCCATTTTTCAGCAAGACTTCTCGATACCATTACAGCAGTGCGCTGATTAAAGTGTAGATGTCATCTGGCCAAGGATCATGACCAATCATTATCAGTTGTTTTAGCGTCACTAAACAAGCTCTTTATTTGATCTGATACTCCGTGTGCATGGCAGTGTGCCTGCAGTAAGCAATAACGTCTTTTTCCATAAACGTGCTAGCGGTGTGGTCTGTGGAGTATTCTTTGGGATCACCTGATTACGTTTTATGCTTGTGACTGTCGCCATGTTTTCTCAGCGTCTCTTTTTTCAAATGGCTTGTTCCTGTGATGAACTCAGTTTTCCCACAGTTTCTTTCCCCACTCCTGAACAAAAGTCACAAAACACTTTCCGTGTGTCGTGATCATACTTCAGCCAAGGAAACTCCTGAATCCACGACACTTGCAGCATGGTGTTCACTGGCTGATGAGGAAAGATGAATCTCTGTGTCTCCGTCGTCCTCCAGAGCTCTTGTGCTGGCACAGCTACTGCAGCCTGCTTTTTTATTATCAAATGTATCGTCTGCGGGGGAGCAGATCTGTGCTGGTGCTAACAGAGATGAGAACTGCTTAAAAAAGTCAGATATTTTTCTTTTCCTGGAGCTGAAAGATGACTTTCTTTACCTGTTCCTATTTTGGAGCTTTCACATGCGACATCTGATTTTGTTACATGAATAAAACACGTGAAATTATTGCCTACTGGTTACAAAACATGCACATATGCTACACATTTTACAATCATTGTACCCTTATTTTGTGTTGTTCTTGTGTGAATTCAAATCGCAAATAAATACATATGGTTGCAAATGTGACTATTTTAGTCACAGTCTGGAGCCCTGGATTAGCAAGGTATTTAAACCGAGCGGACCTCCGCTTCAGCTAGAACACTGGCGTCATGATGTTCACCTTAGTGGTCCAGGAATGTTACCTGTGGCTAGGCCAGGCAAAAAATGTCTCCCGAGCACTGTACACGGTCTCTGGACATGCATGTGTCCCAAAGTGGCACGTTTGTATTCGACCTCCTGTCAGCTCGCCTGCTAGCCTGACTGAAGATTCCCGGGGCAAGTGGGTCATCCTGACAAACCGGCAGGGCTGTGTGATTCAGCCCTCCAGGTTCAAGGCATGGTTTATACCCCTGTACTCGGACAGGAGCATTCAATACAACATTCTACCATCCAGTTTTGCCCTCTCCCCTTACACCCTCTTGAAGTTAACCAGGCTGGCCCCCGCCCTGCTGTGCCTGGCGGACGTCAGAATCCTGGACTCCTCGATGACTGGCTTTCTTTAGTTCTTGAGAACAGTTGATCAAGCATAGCGAGTTGGTGCTCTGGCACCTTGCCCCTGTGCAGGTCGTTTCATTTCTCAGGATGGAGCTGAATTCCGTAAACATACAGGTGCGTCTTGTAAGAGTGACGCCTTGCTAAATGCGATGTAAGGAGTATGCGTCTCCAAGCAGCGGTTAGCCCACTGGATTGTTGAAGCTATCCAAATACTTTGAGGTGAGTGAGATGCCCTGCCCTCTTCAGTTGCCCTCTTCATTGAGTGAGATGCTCTGCCCTCCCACTCCATGCTCTGCATTTTTGGCCTGGTGGCTTGCACTCACTTAAATATTTAAGGCTGCGGGCTGGTCAACACCCAAAATCAGGTATTACTACCTAGATGTGGGCTCCGTCTATTCTGCAGTACTGAGTGGTGGCAGTCACCAATAAGAGACAGAGGGTTTTTGCCTTTGGGCCTGACCTCTTTAGAAATAAGGGTCCAGATTTAGGGGTCCCTTCTTTTAGATGCCGTCGTTCCATGTATTCCATAATACTCCCTGGATCAGGTGGTTTGTATGATCCCCCTCTTTCTTACCTTAAATGGAGAACGAGGGCTTCTGACCCTGCCCCTTTCAGGCACAGGAAGGTGAGTACAACTGGTAGCCCTACTCAGGCCTCGATGCAGTCTCCGTACACCCCTCATCACAGGGAGGGGCTCCTTCTGGTCGCAGATTCGTTAACCCAAGACAGCAAAACGCTTTCCAGTGTTGGCGACACCCCCACATAATAGAAATTTTCCAGGCATAGTGGCAGAAAGAGCAGTCATACAGGTTTCACAGCCTTAGCAGCTGACCTGACCTTTTAGTATGGTGTCAGCCTGTACCGAAGGACCCAATCAGTCAGTTTCCCTATGTGAATATATCTCTGGAAATGACTGAAAGGGAATGTCTTGGTTACTTTCATAACCCTCCTGTTCCCTGAAGAATGGAATGGAGATGTATTTTCCCTTTCCATTCCCTAGAGGTCACTGATCTGAGGTGCCTAGAGATAAGTGCGTCCTCGGAAAACAGTACAATGAAGCGGAGGTCTGCTTGGTTTAAACACCTGGCTTATTATTTTTTTGAGAGTACTGTAGTCTACTCTGACTCTTCTCTTTCGAGAGCAAATACTAGCTCAAACCTAACTAAAAAAATCTGAAGAACTGAATTTAATCTGAATCTGCTTGAACCTCTCCCATGTGCATGTCCTGTGTTCAATTGAAACTGCTCATGTTTACTCCCTTTGCTTTTGCTAAACCCATACCCGCACATTTATTTGCACTTTGTAAGATGGCGGATCCAAGTCACTCCTAAGGGAATCATCCCAATCAGTCAGTTTCCTGAAGTGAATACGTCTCAGATTCCTCCTTCAGGGAACTGTGGATATGAAGACATTATTAAAAGCATTTCAAAACACTTTCATGTGTGTTATGTTTTGCCTGAAGTATGATGAGTTCTAAGTTTCCATTGATGAATGTTGTGTGATAAAGAAACTGCTGTTGACTATTTTAATGTTACAGTAGAGACTGTATATCTCCAAAAGATCTTTAATTTAATTTAGGATATGTGTTCCTTTGAGCAGAAATGTAGAATAAAATTATACTTTTTCCAGGTATTTGAACAGAAATGGGGCTGCAGTCATCTATTATACTTTATATGTCTGATATAAACTATGATGCTATATGTAAGAGAGAAGCATATTCCACAACTCTTAACATGAACAGAATTAAATTTCTTACATTTGTTGTACCACAAAAACCCACTAACTAACTTTCCCCTGTTACCAGAACCACTGACCTGGGATCATTAGCTGTCATGATCACTTAAAGCAGTCTGCACTATTGATGTCAATCAAAGATAATTCTTACATAAAGTCCATAGCGTTTGAGGGACACCACACATAAATGTAGATAAAGACGAAGAGCACCTTGCTATCCAAAATTAGTGTGATTCGGTGTGTAGAGAGGCCTTTAAGAGCTAAATATTTCACTTGAATTCTAGAAGTGGGTGGGGCTTCTTATTAAGCTAACTTTGGCAACTTTGTCTAATTGGTCAATGGTTGGCTATAAATTTACTGGGCTTGTTAAAAGTAAGCGTTAATCACGTTTTTACACAAAACTGATGTCTCAACAGTCAGGAATACACTGAAAACTCACAGCCACTTCTGAAGAGACACCTCCAAGCAAGAATGGAATATGTTAAAGACTTTGGTCAATAGAAATGAAACATTGTTTAAGAAATGTTTGCCTTTTGTTAAAGAAGGTTAAGGCTTTCAACCCCAAGAACAACATTCCCACAGTGAAACATGATACGAGAAACACTAACAGTTCTGCTCTATTCTCCACTTGTTAAATCTGGTCCTGGCGCTCCATTCTCCCATTGCAGACAGTGCTAAAGGGTGCTGATATTCTTTAAAACACCTTTAATCAGTTTTAAATCAAGCGAAACATTGTTTATAGATTACTAATAATGTGCTGTAACAAATGTTAGTCAATATGTCCTAAAAGAAATAGCGTTTATAAAGTGGAAGCAATTTAGCGAAACCCTGTGATGAGTTCTCAGAAACTCTCTCTCCATCCCTTCTCACACGCTCGGTACTGTCTGCGCTTGTGCTTGAAACCATGATGGTGTTCGTAATTAGTGAAATATCTATATATAATATACGTAATGCCACAATGGTTTCTGCTATCCGTTCCGCTCCACAAATTGCTTCACTCTCAAGGTAAGGTTTCACATTTGTGTACATATTATGTATTTTGTTTGTGTTTTATTATCATTTATTACATTAACGATGTGTAGGTTTAATGATTGAAGAAACGTCACTTGATTTTTCTCAAGGCCCTCTATGATTATTCCTGCAAGTGCTCACAATCATGCAATCTTGTTGCTATTCTAAATTTTAGAATCTTTGTTATTCAATCTGGAAAGTCAAATAATACTGCTAATATCTAAGAATTTGTACCTTTCAAATGAAGGTTTGTCCGACTAACTCTGTGCATGAGGCAGACCCCAGCAATTCTACCACTCAACTCCCTTCCACGGAGGAGCCAATTTTGTGGTTGGGTCTATCAGTCAGTGAGGAGTCCCATCTGGGGTGCCAGAACTGCGGTGGAAATGAGCCTTCACCTTGCTGAGAGAGAGAGACCGTCTTGAGGAAACAAACAGCACAGAAAACCATTTTAAAAAGAAGCTTCTTTATTGATGATTCACAGTGAGAAGACCACAAAACACAGAGAACAGCGTTCTCAATATGAACATGTCTGACAGTTTCTGGAGCCCTCTATAGTACCCTGAAGACCATCCTTCTGTGTGTCATTCATGTCCTTACCATTAGATTCTTACGCATATGGGATAAAGGACATAACAGAAATCATATGGGACACAGATCATTTTCCCCTTACAGGTGTCTTTCTGAGACATCACATCCGGCATGGCTTTCTTCTTATTTCTTCTTTTTGTGGCACTGCAGCCTCCACTTCCATGTCGGTCTCCTCATCTTGCTGCTCAAGTTTTTCATTTGCCCATTTCACAAAGCAGCAGCCTGGAAATCTCTCGCCATATTTTTAGGGCATCTTGTGTTGACAGGACCATCCTATGGGCAGAGATGATGATCAGTGGTGCCCCGAGATACGAATATAATCTGTTCCAGGGTGACATTCGTATGTCCAACAATTCGTATGTCGAAGCAAGTTTTCCATGTAAAACGCCTAATCCGTGCAACGGCTCTCAGAAACAACAGAATAAGTACCGGTAATTGAAAAGAATGGAAAACCAGAGAAAAATCAAGTAACGTTTCTTCAATCCTTAAATCTACACATTGTTAATGTAATAAATGATAATAAAACAGAATAAAACACAAGCAAAATACGTAATACTTACACAAATGTGAAACCTTACCTTGAGTGAAGCGATGTGTCAGAGGAGGTGGAACGGATGCAGAAAACATTACGGCACTACGTATGAAAGATAACTTTCTCGAGATATTTCACAAATTACTGACACCAACACAGTTTCAAGCACAAGCGCAGACAGATGGAGTGACACTTCTGAGAACGTGTCACAGGGTTTCTCTAATTTGTGCTACAGAACAGCACTTTCCACATTATAAACGTTATTTCTTTTACGACACCTTGACTCTAACATTTGTTATAGCACATTATTAGTAATCTATACGTAACGTTTCGCTGTGTTGTTGAAGTGTTTTGAAGCGTATCAGCACCCTGAAGTGCACCATGACATCATGACGTCGGGTGGAAAATACAGCAGAACGGCTTGTGAATGTTCATATCTCAATTTTTTCTTTGTATCTCGAAGCAAATAATTTCCAGTGAGACGTTTCGTATCTCAAACATTTCGTACCTCGAAGCATTCGTATCTCGGGGTACCACTGTACTTTGACAATGGTGATGTATGCTCAAATACCCTATATAAGGAATAACTGAGCTGTCAGTATTTGCCTCATGCCTGAGTAGGCCATTTTTGTGTCCTCTGGCTTTGGTGCGTACATTTCCTTTCACAGTATTCAGTTCCTGTGTGGCTGTGAGCAAGGACAACACGTCAATGTACAAACTTTCTTGGGGCTTTCCAAATGACCAAATATTTTGTTCAGAGCATTGTGCTTAGCCCACCAACGTGTCTCTCCTATTCTCAATCATGGCTCTTCTTCTCCCAAATGTTAACTCTCTGATATGACTCCCTGATGAACACTGCTGTTTTAAAAGCTCTGAAAAACGGATGCAATGCAGTGCCTGTGAAAGCTCGAGTGGAAATAAGCTGACTTTGTAAAAACAGTGAAACAGAAACTAAACAAATTAGTTTTACCCAAGGGCCAAATTGTACAAGACAAACTAAAAAAAGAACTAAAGGCCATGATCATCCAACCCCCATCCACTTTTCCCCCATAGAGGAAAATTTTTGCCTGTTTTTGGGGTCCAACTGACCCACTGGTTGAGAAAATACACAGTTTTGTTCCTCTCTTTGACATTTAGCAGAATGCTAACGTTAGCAATTTTTGTTAACAAATATACAAACTGTCTCAGACAAAACACTGATAAAATATTACAGTTTCTTTACAGATTTTGACTGACAGGGAAGGTCCTGGGGCCAAACAGGTCTTGGTAGAGCTGGCCCTTCCTATGAGCAAACTAAGCGACTGCTTAGGGCCCCGCCACAAATCAATGGTTGCAAAATGCGCTGCTGTCAATAGCAATATAAATGGCCTTTACCTTGCCCGGGCACTCCTGCCACCTACCCGTCCCTGGATTTGTATTTATTTTGTAAATTAGAACAGCAAAAATGAAACGAATCTACCCTCCAGGGGCAGAAAACAAGGAAGAATGATAATGAGAAGAGGCAAACTCAGGATAATTTTTAATAAGGTGATTTTTAAGTGGTAGTCTCATGTTGAGGTTAGAGATCTAACCTGGGCCTTTATTGAAAATAGGTAATTAAATATTAAGTTAAAATGTGAAGGTTTAAATTATGAATAAAATATTAAATATAAGAGTTAAACCTTAAATAATAAAAAAAACAACTAATAAATAGAATTGCCAGGTATGTTTGCACATACAAGGAATGTGTTTTTGTGCGGAGGCACTACAGTGCAACAGATTCACAGAGACAAGATACAGGTAATAAAAAATAAAATATAAATCCAAATTTAGAGTGTCAAAATAGAAATGAATTCTAAATTTACAAAAAGACATTCTGACATAGTATAAAAATCTAAAATAGACATTGAGTAGTGCAAGTGGAAATGATAATATGTGCAAAGGTGGACTAAATAGTGGCTTTCAAACTGAATTATTTGAATTTTGTACTATTTTCTGCACACCTAAATTGTAAAAAAAAAATCACTTTATCAAGAGGTGCCATTCTTAAATATTTTTGGCTGTGGACAAACATCTCAGGAGGCATTCATTTTCCTGCCCGCATTTTCCCTTTCTGGGGGATTTACATTAGTTTGTATACATTTGATGTTTTTTTGAAGACAATGCTTAATTAATTCATTGTAAGGTAGGATCACAAAATTTCCTGCTTAGGGCCCCCAGATGTACAGGGCCTGGGTCCCAGTCAAGACCAAGTGTGTCTCACATGGCCGGCGGAGTGAAGCCAAACTGCGGCGAGCGCCTCCATGTTGCTAGCTGCAAAAATGATTACCACCCAATACATGTCTCTGGAAAAAAAACTGAACTTTAAAAATTATTTCCTCAGAAAGTATAGCATTTACACAAACTATAAGCATTTTTTCCTCAATATTTTTTTTTCAATATTTTTTCTCAAACCATAAGATTTTTTCTCAATAAATATCTTGCAGCAATACAAACATGAACTTGTAAAACATTCCCATTTTAAAAAATATAGAATTACTGCTATTTATTCATGTAAAGAATGTTTGGGATCAAAGTTTGGCATTGATTTATCTCTGTGGACTTCCGTCTCTGGTTTATGCCAAATACTTTAAAAATAGCAATTTTGCACTTAAAATTATATATATTTTGGTTTTCAAAAAAACCCTCACATTTTTTATACACACATGCAACTTGTTAAATGCTTTCTTGTTAAAAGATCTATTTAGTTGAAATTTATTAAAGCCAGGAATTATGTGTCTTCACTTTAGTAAAACGTGGATGTTTAATTTATTATACAAAACGTTTGGTGTTGTTAATATTTTTTTCAGTCTATGCTCAATACATTCTGAATGTGTGATGGATATTAAATGTATAATGTTTGGTCGTCTGCGCAAATGGGGGACGTTTGCGAGGAGGAAAAGGTGTTCCCGGAACAGGAAGTGGATCACGATATGCGCATCAGGCTTCGCTGAATGAAACAGAACTATTTCACTTTTGTCAGAGGAGGAAATCAAGAGTTTTGTGCTGAGAAAAAGAAAAACACAATTTAAAAGGTATTCAGCCATCGTAAAGGCCTTCTGGTTGCAGTGAGTACCGTTAAGTTATATTTGAACACATTTAGAAGCATTGCTCTGATCTTGGAAGAGTTCACCGTTTGAATTATTTAAGTTATAAATTATTTGGCTTATAATATATAGACATAGTAAAATAATTAAATAAATTAGCACAAATAATCAGCAGAATAGATCTCCTGGAGCAAGATGGTGAGATGAAGTGAGCTTCATTTAATTAACTCAACTTCTCACTATTCTCACTAAATAAGAATTAACACATTCTTATTTAAATGTCACAGTAAATGCATACATTATGTACAACAAGGAATGTTATGGACTTTATCGAGACGGTTTATAAATTACGTCCATTGTAGTATTTGAAAAATAAATAAATGTTCCTAAACACGCCAAGGCACACATTAGCTAATGTTACTCTTTAGTAAAGATTATATCCTCATGAACAAATGTGAGCTCTTTATAAACCCTGTTATGCTAAATGCAACTCTAAAATCAAATATGTCAAAATATGTCTTCCTTCGGTTTCGCCAAATTATGGTGCTCGTTTACGCATGCGCACTGGAAGGATCGATTAGGGATCGTTTGCAAAGCATCCTAAAATACGTTTCGACCATAAATTGGTCAATACGTTGACTCTAAAACAGAATTATGAATAAATATATGTCACTTACCTCCTGACCTACTGGTTTTATTACAAAACTAATTATGTTGCCGTATAATTTAATTCAGAGCACTCAGCAAAGTTCTAATGCTTATTGTACTATTTTTTTTAGAAATTGAAAATTGTAATTAATAACTGTGGCTGGCTCACTAATGTATCAGCATATTTAAAACATAAGATACAAACGTGAGGATACCGATATTTTTAACAAATGCATGCAGCAGCTGAATAGGTGTGTTTAGGTAGGCCTTTAATCAGAGGAAAAGCATGCTGATAAAGTAATCCTGCTGCATAGCCAAACCACTTAAACCATGGTCGAATTGTAGAATACACCATTTAGAGTTTGCAGACGTTAACATTTTTGGTATGCTACTTTGATACACCTGTGTAAAGGCACTGTAAACATTTTACTTGATTTTTATTTTAAGTTTTAACTTTACTTTTATTCTTTTTGTTATTTCTATTTTAGAAACTAAACAGAAGAACTAATAACAACTTACTTAAAGTTGCTGAATGAAATGCTTCCCTGTTTTCTTTGCAGGTGAGTCTGTGTCGTTTCCTCATGCCTGTTTCCCCAGGCTATGCCCGTCTTCTGCAGAATGAGCCCCTAAACCCCCTGCGCATCTCGGTCGGAGGGCTCCCCATGCTGTCCTCCATGACCAACACCACTGACTCCCGCTTTCGCATCAAATGGAAAGCCATCGTAGCTGTGGCATCTGCCGTCATCCTTGTGCTAGTCATCTATCTGCAATTGCTGCCCTTTCACCCTCAACCCGGTGGCAAACACAGCTCAATGGTAAAACCCCTGGATGACGGAGAGGAGGATCACTACAATGACACTTACCCTCTCAGTCCTCCTCAGCGGACTCCCCAAGGCACACGCTACCGCATCGGGGTGATTGCGGACTTGGACACCAGCTCTCAGGGAGTCCAGAAGCTGACCTGGATCAGCTACATGTTAAAGGGTCATCTGCTGGTTTCCCAAAGTGGTGATTCGGTGGCAGTGGAGTGGGACCAGGAACAGCTGGTTCTGGAGAGCCACTTGGCAGAGAAGGGAAGGGGCATGGAGCTCTCTGAACTGGTGGTGTTTAATGGCAAACTGTACAGTGTGGATGATCGCACAGGTGTGGTTTACAACATTGAAGGACTTAAGGCTGTGCCCTGGGTCATTTTACCAGACGGAGATGGCACAGTTTCCAAAGGTCAGTGTTTAAGTGGTAATTAGAGCTGCACGGTTCTGGATAAAATGAGATTCTAAATGTTTTACTTGTGTAGTGAGAGAAACATGGACACACTGGCACCATTCAAGGCAGTACAGGGCGCTTTTATTTAAAATGGGGCGGACCAATATATAACTAAAAGTCAATCAGTGCTCTGTCTGGGATGGTGGTGAGCTGGATAGACCAAGGCGGGTTCTTCAGTGCCCTGGGGTCAATCCAGTGGCAACTCAATCCAGTGGCACGTGGGTTTCTAGTC